>JBBMOL010002330.1:0-25671 GCA_037954665.1 Laguncularia racemosa | reverse complement strand
ACAAATTAGTTCAGAGGAAGAAAGGTTGGTGGAAACAGATCTAGAAAAACATGAGGAGTGGACAACTGTTAATAGAGGTAGGAGAAGAAGTAAAAGGGTTCAATTAAGCAAAGTAATGAGGAACTTAGGTAAAGGTATCTCTGCTAACAATATGATTTTATCATGAATTTTATGTGTTGGAATATAAGAGGGATTGGTAACTAAAGATCAATCAAAAGAGTAAAAAAACTAATCAAAATTCATAACTTGAATTGTCTAGAATACTAGAATTGATGCTACAGGAGGAGAAATTGCAATTAATATTGAGAAATCTAAAATTTCAAGGAGTCTCAAATAAAAATTCAATGATTTGGATTATTTGGAGAGATACTAGTCAAGTTCAAACAACATAGGATAGTGATCAAATACTTTAATTCAATTTTGAAATCAAATAGCAAACAAGATAAGCTTCTTCACTGTAATGTATGCTAAAACAACAATAGCATGGAAAATGAACCTGTGGGCAGATTTAAAGACTCTTTTGAAGTATGGTAAGCATCTGTGGTTAGTAAGTGGTGATTTTAACTATATCAGAATGGGAAAGGAAAGGAAAGGGGGAAATGTTAACTAAAGGAACCAACCTTCATGGGTTCAACATTCACATAGATCCGAGGAACAATATGGCAAAATCTGGATAGAACAATATGTAATTTATCCTGAATGGGAGAGGCATTGATCATAGTGATTTGTCTAAAAAAAGCTTGTTCAAATTATAGTCCACTACTTATCATATATAAAGAAATGCAAATGAAACAACAAAGTTCATTCAAATTCCTCAATGTTTAGACCAAACAAAGAGGAATACTGGATGTAATAAAATAGAATTAGGAGTGTAATGTAGGTTTTGGAGGTTTGATTAAATTGCAAACAAAATTAAGCTAGCTTAAAAAAGAATTAAGTGAATGGAACAAAAAAATAGTGGGATATGTTTTTTATGAGAATTTTTTCGGTAACCTAGGTGGATACAGAACTTGATTTGGATGATGATCCAAATCACTCATATTTACAATTGTTTTTCTTCATCTAATAAATATTTAAATGATAATCTTACAGGTATAATGTTAATTCTTCACGGGATGCCAAGTGACTCTCATTGTTGATCACTTAGGGACATCATCAGATTCTCATCCAATGGCCCACTGTGACCAATATCGCCTCGATACATTGGCTCATTAAGGATTCTTATTATTTTGTATTTGTAATTATTTCTTTAGACTATTTATGTGTAAGCTTTTGGGACATTTTTATTTGATTATAATTATGTTTTAGGATCGGCCATCCTAAAGTGGCATAATTATAATTTAGTTGACTTTTTAACCCTAAAGTGAGCAAGTATAAATACTTGCTTAAGTAGGATTTTGAGGGAGCTTAGAAATTTTTTAGAACATACACTTCATGTGTGAGGGTTAGGGTTATCTTAAATCCAAATTACTCTTATCAATTTCAATCCCAAAAATTGAAATTGTGGCGAGTGGCTTCAAATTGAATTATGAGTAATATCAATTCTCTTTGTTATAATTTTCCTTTTCATCGCTAGTGAGTTATATCTAGGGTTGATTAAGATTGTTTTTGGTCAGATTTTGATTTCATTTGTAATCACTTTATCATGTCATAAGATTGATTTGTTTTGACATTGGTTTTAACCATCAATTTTGCCACCATTTGAATGTTGAATTAACCTTATTGTGAAGGAGGATCACGATCTTGTTTTGATTGTTGATGTTTGGAAATCTCTTGGGATTTTTAAGTTGATTCAGTGATTTAATTGAGGATTTTATCATTGTGATTTTTATTATCTTGAAATATAGCGTTCGAATCATCTTGCAACAATTAGGGTTCACGCAAAATTTGTTCCAATTTTGAATCGATTTTGATCTTGTGTTTTGGAGTTGTTCAATTGGTTCATTTGCATGTGCTTAATCTTGGTTTTAGGCACATCATCTTTTTGGTATTAAAGCTAAACATATTTGGTTCATTCAATCTTAATCACGTTGGTGTTGTGGAATTGGTTTAATAGTAGAAGAAGTTCACGTGATTAGAAGCTAGTTTGATTGACATTGTATGATTGTTTTTCAAATTGGTTTTACATGTGCTTAAACTTGGTTTTAAGCACATCAGTTTTCAATCAAGTGAAAGAATAGTAGTAGAAAGTAGATGAGTTGGGAAAAAAAAAAAGGAAGTAGAGGAATCTGAGATAAACAAAATGGAAGTCGATGAAGCCCAAGCTAATCTGTCCTTTTCCTTAGCCTGCGAGGATAATCTTCTACAACAAAAAACTGGAATAAAATGGCTTAAGGATGGTGATCGAAATTCTCAATGCTTCCATGCAATTATTAAGAAAAAGTAATTCAAATAAGAAATCACTAGAATTAAAGACATGATAGGGAAATGGATACAAGATCTAGAAGAAATTAATAAATCAGCAATGGAATATTTCCAAAAAAAAAAAAAAAAATTCTAACAAGAGAATGTCTTTAGAATATTAAAAACCAACCTAGTTAAAGAATTAGATGACTAAAGAATAGAACAAGTAGTTAATATCTTATCCAAAAATAGGAGGAAGCTTAGCAAATCATCAACAAATTGGATGATAATGCAACTGTGGGACCTAATGGATTAGGTAGTTCCTTCTATAAAGTGAGTTAGGATATTATCAAAGAAGACATCATGGAAGCAATAAAATTGCTTCTTCTAAGGACATTACCTTCTAAGATATTTCACATCAACTACAATTGTTTTGATCCCAAAAAAAAAGAAAATCTTAATGAGTGGAAAGATTTTAGAACCATTAGTATCTATAATGTTTTTGCCAAAATAATTTTCAAAGATACTAGTGGCTCGACTAAATACTTTTCTCCCAAAGTGTTTAGTCGAAAATCCAATGGGATTCATAAAAGGTAGAATATCATGGAAAATATTTTGATCACTTAGGATCTCTTACATTTGTTAAAAAGAAAAGTAAGAGGTGGAAATTTAGTAGCGAATTGGACATGGAAAAAACTTATGACAAAGTAAATTGGTCATTCCCAATGAATGTACTAAATAGTATTGGTTTTGCTCAACATTTTGCCAGATGATATCAAGACTATTTTTCAACAACTAATTTTCTTTGAATGTCTAGTAACATTGTAGGGTTCTTCAAATTAACAAGGGGATTGTGCCAAGGAGATCCACTGTCACCTTTGCTTTTTGTTATTTGTTTAGAAGCATTATCAAGAGGACTTAATGATTTAATTAGCAAGAACCAAGAGATAATTTTCTAGACAAATAATCCCAAGTGTGTATCCTACTTAACCTTTGCCGATGATTGCATTTTGTTTATTAATGGCTGTAGAAAATCAATAAAAAAATTACAAGTTTTTAAAGGTAGTTTGAGAATATATCAAGTCAGAGAATAAATAGAAACAAAAGTGCTTTTTTAACTATAGGAGACGATAAATCTCCTTTAGTAATTAGAGTAAAGTCAATATTAGGATTTCCTAAAAGAGATTTTCCTTTACAATATCTAAGATGTCCACTATTTGTTGGGAGAAAAAGGAAGCACATTTTCTTTGACTTAATTCAAAAAATTAAAAAAAGAGAAGAAAATTGGGCTAATCTTTAGCTTTCAAAAGGTGGTAGATTGATTTTAACCAAAAGCATTGATAAGAGTAAATTAACCCTTGTAAATCATGGACGTTAATGATGAATTTGTGTAGTCTTTTGAATAAAATCAATGTGGATTCGGTACTTAATAGATAAATATATCAGTTTCAGGGTATAATACCAAAGAGAAGGAGAAAGATAACAAAAGGAGCATGATTGAAGATTAAAAGATCAAGTTAAAGCTACTTATGGACAACACAGGGAAAGCCATGCTTGTGTCATGAACCGTGGGCACACCTGAAGATGAAAGTTGTCACTTGGAAAGGAAGCACGGCTTGTGATATGGGTGTGCTTGAAGCCGCGGCGGACGCTGCGAAGACGTGGAAAGCTCCAGAACTTGGCACGGTTTTATAATCTAGCCGTATTTCTAGCCGTGCCAAACACTGAACAGGAATGAGGATATTATAGATTATCAACCAGAGGGAGACACGGTTTGAAATCTGGCCGTGGTTGTTGGGTGTGTCAGGCGACTCTTACTCACTTGTCGAGATTCACTTGGAAAAGGAAAGATACAGTCGTATCTTTCCAACTGAAGATGCTGGCCATTCCTTAGGAAGTATAAATAGAACAACCCTAAGGAGAGGAAGGGAAGCGACACAAGAGAAACCCTAGAGAAGAGAAGTTGTTGCCAGAATAGTTTTCGGATTTGAAGCCAAGATATTTCGTGTTTGAATTTTCTTTATGGATTCAATTATTTTCTAATTTTTTCTTTTTATTAGATTCATGAGTAGCTAATTGTTTCATACCTGGTCCCTTGAGAAACCCCTGATTGTCATGTAACAAAATTGTTTGATGTTCAATAATTAATTCTACTCTTTGAGTTTATTCATGTTGCAATCATAGTTTGTTTCATCTTGATATGTGTGCAGTATTAGGATGGGATTAGATCTCTGTTATTAAGATTGAGAAATTGTTTAATAGAGTAGATCTGGCATGAATAATAAGACACCTTGTAATCCTAGAGATAGGTTATAGGAGGTTTTCTGTATTGAACGAGGTCATTGTGGTCTAGTTCAATTGAGAGTCCTAGGATTTTATTTGCAATCTTAATTATGTTAATTAAAGAGAGATATTAATTGACTTAATTAGGATTAGAGATTATTGATCTTGAGAAAGACCCTAATCTAGTGTAAGAAACTCCGCAGATCAGAGATTAGGTATTAATCATTGGAATGTTTGGAATTGAATAAAAGTTGCATGAGAATTAGGGGTGGATCTTGGGTAGGGTATGGTTAGATCATCGAATTAATTAAGGGAGTGTTTGAATATATTTACTTTGTTCATTTTATTCGTATCTTTCAGATTTAAGCAATAATTAGGATAATTGAGATCATCAATAGTGAGAAGTTAAATAGTAGGATAATCGTTAGTACTAGTACTTATAAGTCTTCGTGGGATCGATACCTGTACTCCTATGCTATACTGCTAATTAATAGGTATACTTGCCTGAGAACTGATCGTAAGCTAGGATTGAGTATAGGGTTTAACTTGTTAGAACGGTCAGATCATACATCAAGTTTTTGGCACCGCTGCCGGGGACTTGTAATAATTAGGAAAACTTGACACCTACTACTTTAACTATAATTCTTTTAATTATTTCTCTTAGTTTCATTCGTGCCTCCATTCAAATTTGTTGAGGAAACTAAGTTCATCGTTTGTTTTTTGCAGTTTATGACAATGAGCTCTTCATCTAAGCTTCTTGACCTTGCCCCAAAGATTGACCGAACTTTTAGGGGCGATTGAGAGGTGCTAAGGAGATAGTAGGGAAATTTTGGGAATTTTGTTTAAACCCTTTGGGAAATGAAGAGGCCACATGGTGGCTAAATAAGGAAATTTTTATAAACTGCGGAAAACAAAAGAAACGGGAAACCAATGGCTTTTTGAACAAAGGGGACGAGGTTAAAAATATGCTCGACCAAACTTGAGAACCCACTGGGTCGTTGTTGAAAACCAGCAAAAGAGGCCAACAACTTCAAAACAGGCCCTTTAAACCCAAGCTTAGTTTCCAACCAATGCCGTTTGCGGTTTGTCGGCCCGGGGGCCCCTAAAGCGCACTTTTCAGATGTTTTTGGGATTTTTGCGAAAGGGCAAGAAATTTGGGTTTCTGGGAAGCATAAAAATTTGGCGATTTCCCCTTTTACCAAACGGGGGAAAGAAAGGGAAAGTGGTTTTTCACAAAAGCCGGGAAACCCAAAAACCACTTGGCCCCTGTTGGAAGGGGGATTTTCCCCAGACTATGATTTTCCACCATGGAAAATACCAAGTTTGAAAATGTTTTTCCTTCATTAAACCCAACAAGATCACGAGCCCCGCATGAAGCATGGACAGTTAAAGGGGATCTTTTTAAAGGAGTGTCCAAAATCACCAAATGCCCTAATGGCTGCAAGTTTCCCCCTTTTAAAATAATGGGCTTGAAATGCAACTCGGCAGAAAATTGATGTTGCGGTGGGGGGTATTTTTAAAATGTAAAAAACGCGGGAAAAGGTCGTTTTTTTTGTTTGAAAAAACAGGGCCCCCAACAAAATCAAAAATGGACCCCTGGTAGATAAAAGCAAAAGGGAAAGGGGCATTTATGGGGTTTAAAATTGGGATGCCCGGGCAATTGCAGAAAAAAGAGATGGGGCTGCTTAAAAAGGTTAAAGGGTTGGCTTTATCTAAACCCCATCCAATCCTATTTCCCAAAAGGGAACCTCTTTCCCCAAAAAAATGTGGTGTCTGAATTTTGACAGGGGCGTTTTGGGAGTATGGGGGGGAAATCCCACAAAAATCCGGGAACAATCCCTTTTAGCAACACAAAAAAAAATTGGGGGTGGCGAAACCCCCTCCCCAAATTTTCTCCTGGAGTAATAAACAATCTCAAAGGGAAAATTGCAACTGTCCAGGATTCCAAAGCCCCATTTCCCCCCTTTCCCAAAAGGAAAAGGAAATCTACCCTTGGGTTATGATTGGAAGTTAAATTAAAAACCCTTTCGGGGGCAACCCCCAAGAAACCCATAGGGGGCAACTCAAAGGGAAATTTAAAAAATGAAGCCCAAACCCAAAAAAATTTAAAAAAACTAGATGGGGGAAAGATCTTAAAGCGCTTGTGGGGCAAACCCCCAAGGGTCTTTTTTTGGAAATAAAAAGGGGAAAAACCCAAAGGGGAACACGTGAAGGCAAAAAATTTTGGGAAATTTTTAAAAGGAAGTAAAATTTCAGTTTTTTGGGGGAAAACCCCTTTTTAGTAGGAAGGAAAAGGGGAAAATTTTTGAAAAAAGGCGGAACCACAAAATAACGCAGAAAAGGGGGGAATTGAAAAGGAACGAACAAAGGATTTGGGAAAGGCAAAGAAGACCCCAATCGCCCAGCCCATAAACCCCCCCAAAATTGCCAAAACCCTGCAAAGGCAAAAAGGGAAAAAAAAATAAAAAAATGGGGAAACCCTTTTCCGGTAAAAAATTTTTTTGGATTTTTTTCAAAAGTTACATAAAAAATTACCACTTGTGGAACCCCCCCTTTCTAAATTTTGCCCCGGGTATGTTTAAGTTTGAAAGATTTACCAATCTAATAAGAAGAAGGGGGAAAGTTTTTCCCCAAAGGAAACCAATTGGTGCGGTTATTTTTAAAATTTTTTTAAAAAACAAGTTCCCAAAGAAATTGAAGATAAGGGATTTTCCCCATCCCTTTGTTTCATTGGTAATTTCCCCGTAAAAAAGCTTTTGCAGATCGGGGGGGGCTAGCCAAAAATTATGCCTTCTTTCCCTTTGGGGTTTCAAAAGCTGGGATTGGGGGGGAGCAAAAACCCCAACACCAAATCCCTTCCCAATTGGAGACGATCAGTGAAGTTTCCCAAAGGGGGGGTCATTGAAAAATGTATTGAAAAAGGAAAACTTTCATCTTCTGGGTTGTTTTTTGTGACCCCTAAACATGGATGTTGACACTGAATTTCCTCTGTTCGGGGGAAAGGGCCCCTTTTTACCCAACACCCAACCCAATCATTGATGGGGGCTGAGGGCAATTAGTGCTGCGAAATTGGGGGGGGGAGAGGGAGTTAGCCCAAAACCAAAAACAGCTATGATGAAGAAATCGGTAAATTAAGGTTGAAAATTTATTATAAAATTGATTTAACGATACGTTGGGAAAAGATTTTTTATGAAGGACCCCCCATTAGTTTGAGTTTGGGAGAAATCCCAAATTAAAGGGAGACAAAGATTGTCCCAATACAAAAAAATGTTGATTCAATTTTGATGGCAAGGATGAAACTTGGGTTTAAAAATAAGAAGGAAAAATTTTGGGATGCAGGGAAGGTTCCCAAGTTTGGGAAGCCCTCTATTGAAAACCCCCAATTCGGAGTGAAGCAAAAAACCCCTAAACAAACTGGATTATGCTTTCTTAGAAAAGGGATTTCGGGTCCCGTCATATTGCAGCCGGGGCTAACCTTGTTCAGAAGGAAAAGCTCTTAAAGATTTGAAGGGAGTTTAACGTCCCTTTGGCAGGGAAAAAATCGCAGTTTTCCCAAAGGGGGTTTGTCTATTTTTTTGACAAAAACCCCAAAACCCTGATAAAAAGGGGCCCCAATTTTTTTTTTTTTTTTTTTTAAAAAAAAAAAAAACCAAGGGGGGGGTCCCCAATGCTAAAAACCTTTTTTAAACCCAAACCCTAAAAGAAGTCTTTTAAGAAAGGGGTAATAAAATTTGGGTTTTTTTGCTGGGCTAATTTTTTCCCATTTCTGATAGCCCGGGGTTTAACCCCCGCCCAGGGGGGGCCAAAAAAAGGGGGGGATGAGGGTGGGCCCCCAAAAATGAAATAATGAGCCCCTCCCAATGAGGGGGGGTGAGGGGAGGGCGAGTTTGCTTTGGCTACGCAAATTAAATAAACCCCAACCGAAAGGACCTTTTTCCCTTTCCCCTTTTTGTCGATCAGATGTTGGGGAGGCTTGGGGACATATGTTTTTCTGTTTTCTAGATGGGGGGTCGGGAAAAATTTCCAGATTCAGATTCCCCCTAAAAGATCAAGAGAAAACTACCTTCAAAATTCCCGGGGAAACTTTTTGCAAAAACCGGGGGGATGCCCTTTGGATTATGAAATTTGCACGACCCCCCTTTCAGGGGGAGTATGTTAGCGATTTTCAAAGTTGGGTTTTTGAAGATTTTAATGGGGGATTCATAGATGTTTTTCCATTTTTGGGGGAATTCTTTTGGATTTTTGCCTCCCCAAAATTTTGGGAAAGGGTGCTCATATGTTTAAAGGGAAACAATTTAGTTTTAAATTTGGGGGAGAAGTTCCCTTAATGGTGCCCTGGGGTATTATCTTGGGACACAAAAAAAATTCGGGAAAGGGGTTTTGAAGTAGACAACCCCAAGGGTTTGATAAATACCCAAAACTTCCCCCACCCTTTTTTTTTAAAGAAATTCGGAGTTTTTTGGGACATGAAGATTCTAAAACCAATTATTAGGTTTTTCCCAAAAATTTGCTCGTCCTTCCCCAAGGTTGCTGGGGGAAGAAAATTCCCTTTGTTTTCAATGTTAATGTCTCCAAGCCTTTGGGCATTGAAGGAAAAAGGGTGACCAAGTTTCCTTTCATGGTGGCTCAAGATTGGAACTTCCCTTTGAACTGTTTGTGCGTTCCCTGGTGACATGCTGTGGAGCTGCCCCTGGGTCAAAAAAAAAGGAAAGTTTTTCCCCAACCCGATATACTTGCCAGAAAAACCCTCAAACCCGGTGTTCAAGAGAATTATACCCCCCTTACTGAAAAGGGGAGTTATTGGCAGTATTTGGTTGGGTTTTTAAAAAATTTTGGATCTTACTTGTTTTTTCAAAGGGTTTGATAGGTTTTCTTACCACTTTTCTTTTGAAATTTTTAAAAATGCCCTAAGACGAATGCAAAACCCCCCCTCATCAGGGGGTTTATTTCCTATTGCAAAAATTTTAAACCTTGAGATCGGGGACAAGAAGGGGGCAGAAAACCTCGCAGTGGACATTATTCGTTTTGGAGAACCATGTGGGGAGCAGCTGGGGAAAGGGAAGGGAAAAAAATTTTGATAGTTTTCCCTTTAGGGAATTGTTTTGTCAAAAAAGTTAGCATTCGGAAAGCCCCCGGGTTTTGGGCCGGGGACTTTGGACCCAAACTATCTATGGCTAGGGCCCTTTTAAAGGACATGTCAAAGTAATAGAAAAAAAAATTTGTTTTTTATTGACCTAAAGTTTTACAAAAGGGAAACCCAAAATTGTTTGGGGTATTGTCAGAACCCAAATGATTGGGCGTTGTGTCTTAACATGGGGAAGGACGGGGGGATCTTAAAACCAATTTCCCCAATAGGGACCCTTTTGGGGGAAAACCATAGTGCCAAAAGACGCCCAAAGGTGCTAAAGCTGGTTTTTATTGGCCATCATTTTCCCAAGGAGGGAAAAATTTTTTTGAAACTCAGTGCGACCCAAATGTCAGAGAGATGGCAAAATTTAAAGAGGGGGACGAAATGCCCAACATTTTTAAATTCGGAGTGCGGGTGTTTGTTGTCTGGGGAATTGTTTTTTTGGGGCCTTTTCCCCAAATCTTATGGAAACAATTATTTTAAAGTGGGCAGGGGTTTAGTGTTTTAAAGGGGCTGAGCAAAACCCTCTCCCAACAAATGACGCTAAGGGGGTTATCAATTTTCTAAAGAAGCCTTTTGCCTTTTGGGGGCGTCCCTCGAGCACAATTTAGCGATTGGGGTACACATTTTTGCAACCCCTCGATTGAAAAGTTTTTTAAAAATTTTTTGGGAGAAACCTCCTGTTACCACTCCTTTCATCCATAGAAAAGTGGGAAAAGTAGATTTTGACAAATAGGGGAGCTAAAGCGCATTTTAAATGAGATCAACTCCCCACAGGGGCGAGATTGGGCAGTTTGGTTTTAGCGTGCGTTAGGGGCTTATGGGACGGCCACAAAACACCACTTGATACAACTCCCTTTCCGGTAGGTTTGGGGGTTTTAAAGCGTGTCACTTACCAGTTGAGATTCGGGAAAGAGGTTCTGGGCAACAAATTTAAATTTAACCAAACTCGAAAAGTCAGGAGCTCACGGGAAAAACAGTTTAAATGATTTGATGATTAAGCTTATGGCCTATGAAAACGTTAGTTTTAAAGGAGAGAGCAAAGGGTTATCTTAAAGAAAGGGTTTTGGCCAGCATAAGAAATTTTGGGGAAAGGAGATAGGGATTGGAAAACAACTCCAAGTTAAAATTTTTTCTGGGGAAACTCAAATAAAAATGGTCGGGCCCCTTTTTGGGAAAATAACTTTTTTCCCTTTAAAAAGGGGGATTTAAAGAAAAAACCCGGAAAGGGGGTTTTTTTTCAAGGTCAATGGGGGGGGAACTTAAAAATTACTTGGGAAAAAAAGGGGATCTTTAAAGGGAAAAGAGAAAGAGTGCCCCCTTTATTTAATCTATAAGGGAAAACCTTTTTCTTTTCCCTTTAAAGGTCGAAAGCCCAACAAAGTTAAACAAAAGCGTGGCTGGGGGGGAACCCCAATGCACTACTAGGTTATTTTTTTCCTTTTTACTACCCACCCTCAATACTTTTGTGAGTGGGGGGTTTGGGCGGTTTAAAAATTTTAAAAAGAAGGTAGGGAAAAGGTCTAAGCCAAAACCTAAGGAAATGGGCATTTGTAAAAATAAATTTCATTCGGGGGGGATGACACGAGTACGGGCCCGGGCCCAAAAATTAAAAGCTGCCAAAAGGGTTGAAGAACATAAATTCTCAATTTTTAGAGATTTTTAACTGGTGAAATTAAAGATCCCTGGGACTAAAAGGGGTGGGCGTAAGAAGGGCCAAAACCCTTTGTTCAACGGGGGGTTCCTCTGGGACTTCGAGACGCAATCCTCCAAAACTTGGGGGAAAGGGGGGGTGAAGCTAAGTATACACGGGGGAAAAAAAGGGAAAGGGTTATTCACGCCTAATTTAATCAAATTGGGGGGGGGTGGGCTCGGTAGGGGTTGGGGGAAAACGATTTGATCAATTTTTTAAAAGATCCAGTTTGGGGAAAAGCATTCGGGAGAAATTGAGGGGACGTGATTCTTTGCTAAAGCTATGTTTTCGTCGAAAAAATTTCAAGCTTATTTTGGGCCGGAAAACCCCGCTTGATAACGGGGTTCTCCTTCTAAAAAAAAGGGAGTTTTCCAAACCCCGGGTTTTTGAAAAATGGAAACTTCATAAAGGGCCTGGGTATTTTTGAAATGAGTTTTTTGACTCTAATGAATTCTCTCAGTTCCCAGAGCCTTTTCCAAAAGGGCCTCTGCAGTATGAGGGGGAACATTATGGGGTTGGGGGGAATAAAATCCCTCTAAATTAAAAGGAACCCATTTTAAGGGATCCTGCGTGCGTGTATTCCCATTCCCTTGGGGGCCCCTTTTAAAAAAAAACCACTGGTAGGGGTTTTCTCGGGGGGTTTTAATGTTTTTGGCCCCTGTACCAGTTGTAGAGTATGACCGGGGAAAACCCGGGGTTTTAATGTTTGTTGGGCAGTTGTTTGGTGTTTTGAAAAAAAAAATTTTTCTGGGGCATCAAAAAGGTTTTTGTCGGCCCCTGGATTCCCCGTATTTTGAAAAATTATGGTGTTTTCCCAACAGGGGTTTTCCCGGGGACAGTTGTGGAAGGAGTAATTCTTCCTCGGAAGGAAATGTTTTGCGGAGGTGGAGAGGTTTTGCATTTCTGGATGCTTTGACGAACAACAAAAGGGCGGAGGGGTAGAACCCGGGAGGATGAAGAGCAAGAGAAGGGCGGGGCCAAACCCGGAGTAGGGAACTATGAAAAATTAAATTTGGATTTGGAAGAAATTAAGAGAGAACAAACTAGGCAGTTAAAGCGGGGGTGAAGGGCCTAAAGAGTTATTTGGTCACGTTTTTTATCCCGTATTGGTGAGGAAATTGGGGGGTAGATCTTCCCCCCTGTGGTTTGGGTTTTAGCGGGTGAGGCTAGCATCACAAGCTACTTGGTTTTGTTTCTGGGGGAAGAAGTCATCGAGGGGGGTTTCCCTTTTTATCTCGGTTTTTTATTTTGGGGAAACCTCGGGTGCAGTTTTTGGGGACGACAAAGAAATTTTCGCAGTTGCTATGCGAATTTAGCAATCAGCAGGATATGAGTTTATTGGATCTAAATTTTCCCCTTGATCGGGCAATTTTAACCCTTTTCCAAACTGATTTTGGGCTTCAGTGTTGATCTCGCGAGAGGATAGATGGGGAAATTGGACCCCAGAGAAATTTTGGGCTGTTGTTTCAGAAAAAACCGTTTTTCCCTTTTTTTTTTTTCTGTCCAAAAAATTTTTTAATTTTTTAGGGGGGGGGGGGGGGGGAAAACCGACCAACCCCCTAATGTTTGAAAAAGAAAATGCTGAGGGTAGTTAGCTTTTTTTTTCAGTCGTTTTTTAGTTTCTTTTGTTTTTTTTTGTTTTTTTTTTTTTTTTTTTTTTTTGTGAGAAAAAAGGGTTTCAAAGTACAAACCCAAACCCTTATGTTTTGAAGGGTGTCTCGACTCTCCCGTGCTTTGCTTGATTTTTTTTTTAAAAATTTCCCCGTTTTTAAAAGAAAATTCAAAGGGGAAATTTTTTGTTTTCCCTTTTTTTTTCTTTTTGCTTTATTCTTTGCTTCCCCTTTTTTGCATTTATGAGGGGCATTGGGGACAAAGTTTTTTTTAAGTGTGGGGAAGGGGGTTAGGAAAACAAATAGGTTTCAAAGGTTGTTTCAATCCAAAAAAAGTAATTTCCCCTTTAATTAAGGGTTTTTTCGATGATGACTTTTGACCCAAAAAAGGGGCTGTGAATTTGTTTATACCCCCTGGAAAAAACTTTTTAAAAAAATTTTTATTCTTTTTATTTTGTTTAGAGATAAAAATTTCTAAAAATTTTAAAAAATTTAAATCCCCAAAAATGGGGAAAAGTTTAAAATTTTCTTGTCATTTAACCTTTTTCTTTCGGGAAATGAGATTGCATTAAGGTCACTAGTGAGTTTTTTGTTTTGCTCTTTTTTTGCCAGTAGGTAAGCTATATAACTTGGGGGGAAGGAGTAAATTTATACTTGTTAAATTGGGTGATTCCTTTTTGAAGAAGTGTAAAAAAAAAAAAGGGGGTAAAAAAAATAAAAAAAAAAGGGAAAAATATTAAAAATATGTAAATAAATTCAGAAGTGGGCCTTATAGCCCCAATAATTAAGCCTGAGAGATGCCCCCGTTTTAAAGGGAAAAAACCTCTATTGACAAGGGGAGAAATTTGGATCAATGGCTGAAAAACTCGCTACAAGGGGCATGAGGGAAAAGTTCAGAAAACTAAACTTAAAAACTTAAAATGGGAAAATGTTGATTGAATTTAAAATGGTAGAGGTTTTAAGGGGGGGGACTTTTTAAAAAACCCAGTAGCTTTTTAAAACCCCCAGTCTGGGATTACTAAATAAGGAAACCATCTTAAATTTAAATTAAATTTTTTAAAAGAGTTAAAAGGGGTCGAACAAGTAAAACCTAGGGGGCCCCTTTTACCTGAGGGAATTAAGGGCTGTTTTTAAATTGTGAAGAAAATCGGGTTTTTCGTCGAAAAATTGTTACATGGGCGGTTTAATTTTTAAGTTCTTTAAAGGTAAACTCCCAAAAAATTTCCCTTTAAAAATTGGGTGAAAAGAAAAGGGAAGGGGGCTAGGGGACGTGGATACAACATGCCTTTTGTCCCCCATTGTGTTTCTTACCAAAAATGTGGGTTTTAAAAAAATTGTAAAAATTTTTAATTTTTTTAAAAAAGTCCCCCCCCCCCCAAATTTTTTGGGGGCAATTTTGGGCTTTGGGGGAAATTTTTGTTTTTAAAGGGTAAGGGTTTAAAAAATTTTAAATTTTAAATTTGGGTTTGCTTTGGGGAATTTTTTTTATTTTATTTTTTTTTTTCAACTATGGTAAAAAAGAGTAAAAAATTAACAAAGATTGAGGGTTGAAAGAAATCGTTTATGCTGAAATTTTTTCTCGAATTTTGGGAAATTTTGGAGAACTTGTCCTTTGGGTTTTTGTTTTTCCATGTTTTTTGAGGACAAGCAAAAAACTTAAGTGTGGGGGAAAATTTGGGGTAAGAGTAAATTTAAACCTTATAAAACAAGGGCTTAAAGATGAATTTGTGTAGTTTTTGAATTTAAAAAAAATTTCGGATGCCCGGGACTTAAAGATAAAAAATATCGTTTCAGGGGAAAAAACCAAAGAGAAGGAGGAAAAAATAAAAAAAGGAGCAAAGATTGAAGCTTTTTTTGATCAAGGTTAAAAACTTAAATTATGGACAACACGGGGAAAGATTCCCGTTTTCAAGGGAAATATGGGCACACCTGAAAAATGAAAGTTATCCCCTTTGGAAAAAGGGGAACGTTTTTTGATATGGGGGGGCTTGAAGCCGCGGGCCCGAAAAGCTGCGAAGATGTTAAAGCTCTAGGGGAACCCTTTGGGACGGTTTATAATCTAGCCCTTTTCTAAACCGTGCAAACACAGAGCAAGAATGAAAGGAAAATTTCAGATTATCAACCCAAAGGGGAACACGGTTTTTAAATCTGGGCCGTGTTTTTTGGGTGTTTTTATTTAGGCGACTCTTTCTACTTTTCGAAGGGTTCACTTGGAAAAGGAAAGATACGTGTTAAACTTTCCCAACCCAAAAGTTTCCGGCCATTCCTTAGGAAGTTAAAAAGAAACAACCCTTAAAAAAGGAAAAGGGAAACGCACAAGAAAACCCTAGAGAAAGAAGTTTTTTTGCAGAAAATTTTTGGATTAAAGCCAAGGTTTTTTCGGTTTTAATTTTCCCTTTTGGATTCAATTTTTTTTTCTATTTTGTTCTTTTTATTAGATTCATGAGTAGCTAATTGTTTCGTTTCTTTGGGCCCTTGAAAAAACCCCTTATTGTCTTTTAAAAAAAATTGTTTATGTTTTAAAAAATTAATTCTAATCTTTGAGTTTATTCATGTTGCAATCATTTTTTGTTTTAATTGATAAATTTCGAAATATTAGGATGGGATTAATTTTCTGTTTTTTAAGATTGAGAAAACGTTTAATAGAGTTTGATCTGGCAAGAATAATAAGACCCTTGTAATCCCCCGAGATAGGTTATAGAGGTTTTCTGTATTGAACGAGGTCATTGTGGTCTAGTTCAATTGAGAGTCCTAGGATTTTATTGCAATCTTAATTATGTTAATTAAAGAGAGATCTTGATATACTTAATTAGGATTAGAGATTATTGATCTTGAGGCAGACCCTAATCTAGTGTAAGAAACTCCGTAGATCAGAGATTGGGTATTAATCATTGGAATGTTTGGAATTGAATAAAAGTTGCTTTGAGAATTAGGGGTGGATCTTGGTTAGGGTATGGTTAGATCATCGAATTAATTAAGGGAGTGTTTGAATATATTTACTTTGTTCATTTTATTCGTATCTTTCAGATTTAAGCAATAATTAGGATAATTGAGATCATCAATAGTAAGAAGTTAAATAGTAGGATAATCGTTAGTACTAGTACTTATAAGTCTTCGTGGGATCGATACCTGTACTCCTATGCTATACTGCTAATTGATAGGTGTACTTGCCTGAGAACTGATCGTATGCTAGGATTGAGTATAGGGTTTAACTTGTTAGAACGGTCAGATCGTACATCAAGCATCCTTAATTCTATTCCACTGTATGTGATGCAAGCATAGAAACCTCCCATTTCTATTATTGAGGATCTAGAAAGATGCATTGCAAGATTTTTCTAAAGGACATCTAAAAATCAGAAAGGAATTCACTGGATTAAATGGAAGAATGTATGTTCACACCATTGAAAAGGGGGGACTAGGTATAAGAAAACTAGCAGACATAGCTAAAATACAAGATATGAAGCTTTAATGTTAGCTGAGATCAAGTGATTCTTTGTTTGCCATTATTTCCATTCTAAAATACTTTACAGGACTCACTGGTCTAGAAAAAATTTTTAGAGAAAGAGAATTGGTAGAAAAGCATATATTCTTTGGAATTCGGAAAGGGAGACAAAAACTTTTATTTGGATAATTGGTTTAAAAAATCCAATTTGTATCATCCGTTCCCATCTCAAGTAATATGCATGCAAACCATTGGTGATTACAGATCAAATGGTGAGTGAAATAAAGAATTACTACATTAGTGGTTAGGTTGAGGTCAAGTTGCAAAGATTTACAAAATAACACGTGACCCTTCATCTTTAGATTCCATCAAATGTAAGTTATCAAAGGATGGGAAATTTTCAAACAAGTAGACATGGAAGTTCATCAGGCAATCACAAAATGCTTTAATGACCAATCTCAATCTTCTATGGAATAGTAAAATTCCTCCCAATTTCCATATTTTTATGGAAGTTATACAAAAAGGCAATTCCTACAGATGAACCTCTAATGAGGAGAGGAATATAGTTAGTTTCACGATGTTAGAACTTTCAAAAAGAAAGTGACTCAATTAATCGTTGTTTCTTTGAATGTAGGGTCTTTAGAGAATATTGGCAGCACCTTTCAAGGTTATACAATATTCCTTCATTGTTCAGTTTTAGAACATTTGATCAATTTATGTTATGGTAAAGTATAAAATTAAAAAAAGGTGATGAAAAGGTAATTACAATTGTTTCTTATCTTCTATGGTTTTATTGGAAATTTAGATTAGATAAAAAACTTGGAGTTAGAAGAAATCTAAATTGGGAATAAGAAAGTTCAATTACATTCTAGATTTTCTTGATTCCTGATAGTAACAGCAAATGTAAAAAACCTATTGCATGTGCTTGGTCTAAACCATAAGCTAGTTTCACAAAGCTCAACACAAATGCATCTCTATTTGATGTTAAGGCCACTGGTGGAAGGATAGCCTAAGATGAAAAAGGTAATGTATCATTTACATTTGGAAGTTTGATAGAGGTTGAAAACATTACTCAAGCAAAACTTATGGCAATAAAAAAGGCTTGATGTTATGTCACAAATACAAGTTTCAACAAATTCAGACTGAAGTTAATTCATTGATAGCAATAAAATGGCTAAAAGCGGGTACAAATTATCCATGGTACATATTTTATACTATCCAAAATATTAAGAAGTAGACGCAGAGGATGGAAGCTTCAATATAACATATATATAGAGAATCAAATAAAGTGGCAAACTACCTCACCAACAAGTCAAGAAAGATCAATACAAATTTTGTACATCCAACTGCTTATAACTAGATGCTTACTATTGAGGTCTAATTTCATTAAATAAAAAAGAAGTTCCTTATATTAGAGAATGATGTACAAACTTTTGAATTAATAAAGTTGATCTTCTCTTAAAAAAAAGAAGTAGTTAATATAATAGAATATAAAGGTCAATTAAATAAATAAGATAAAATAATAGGAGCAATTAAGTCTTTTCATGGCTAAGGTATAAATAGGATGCACTAACTTAGGGTTTCCCTTTTCCCTCATTTGTGCACTTGTACGTAGAAACCTAAGAAAGTGTAACACCCAAGAACTTGGAACATCACATCCCATCACGTGTCACTACTACCAAGCAACACACTAAGGCTCTAAAACTCCATCACACTTTGAAGTGCCTTAAAAATAAACCCAAATGTATAAGCACACAAAAACTAATTGAAGAACCAATTAACAATTCTCAAAAGGGGTGTGAAGAATAAATTGCCAAGTGACCCTAATTTGCATGAAACAATACTCTAAAAAAAAAGATGATGTGCTTAAATGACTAAAGCACAAACACATAACAAATTGAAGCAATATCAATCAAGAACCAAGTTCACAAATGGCAGAACCAAGTTCACAAATGGCATGAACCCTAATCCCTTATGAATCTGAATTTGTAAAACAAGTTGCTCGAATATCTAATTACAAGTATACAATTGGAATTGAGAATTCAATTACACAATACACAATCAAAAGGGTATAAAATCAAAATTGAATTATAACCTTAAAAATTGCGTGAATGAAATAGCGAAAAGGATAAAATAATTCCTCACCAGATATGACTCTCTAGTTGGGAATTAGGATGGATTTGAGTGTTGTTGATATTACATATAACAAGAATCAATTCCCACTCACCAGACTTCACTCAAGAAATGATAAGAGTTCATGAAAAGGAGGTGTCTCTTGTGATTTAAATATGAAAAATATGGTTCAAAAAGCTCCTTACAAACCCTACTTAGCAAATATTTATACTTGCTCTAATTAGACTTAAAACGTCCAAAAATTTACATCTATGCCACTAATGTGGCTAGTTTTAATTCAACCAAAATACAAGCAAATCAAAATGTCCCAAAAATGATTACAAAGTGACCGGTTAAAAAAAAAAATAACAAATACAAAGATGGTCTTCAAAGAGCCGGTTCTTTAAGTCAAGCAAGTAATTTGTTAGTTCAGTTCATCTTCAATTTATGTTAGTCTATAAATAACCCACAAGCTAAGTTTCAGCGAGTTTGTCCATCGTCCTGTAAAACCTGACAAGTATACCTATTGGAATGTACAACAAATAAGTAATGGAAAAGAAGTTAGTATGTAAAGATTTCCGGGGTCGGTTTGTTCAAAGAGGACCCTCATCTCCAAATTTTGTAATCCTTTGGCTCTTACCCTAGTAATAGGTCTTGCAGGATTTTGATTCCTATCATCTCCTTGGGCCTCAAGAAGATTTGTCCTCAAATCTGACAGGTCAAATGCATAGAGACTTTGTATCCTCCTAATAAGTTATCTGAAGAATTATCACTGTAGTATCCCAGTATCCAAATACCACAAGGGGTGATTGCTTTCTCTCCTCTATCTATAAGATATATCTCAACTACAACACATATAAAGGTCCATCATCCACTAAGACCTCCCCTATCTCATATTGTCCCACCAATAAAGACTTCTTTTTCCCTGTATCACCTATATGTCTTTGACCTTTTTGGCCCTCTGATGGTTTATTTAACTGATGATGTGCCTAAAATAGGGGTTTAGCACATGCAAAACCAATTTGAAAGACAATCAAACAATGTTAATCAAACTAGCTTCATCACATGAACAATGGCGTCGATCTTCACTACTTGTAACCAATTATTTAAACAATGGCATGATCAATCTTAAATCCAAGTATGATATAGCTTTGATACCAAAAGTTGATGTGCCTAAAAGGGGGTTTAAGCACATGTAATTGAATCAATCAACAATCACTAAAATGACAAGATCAATTCGGTTCCAAGGGGCACAAAAATTGCATGAACCCTAAATGTGAAAGATGATTCGAAGGCTATATTTCAAGGTAATGAAAATCACAATGATGAAATCCTCAATTGAATCACTAATTTAACTTAAAATACCAAGAGATTACCAATCTTCAACGATTAAAAAACAACGCCGTATTCCTCCTTCCCAACAAGGTAATCCATGCCACAAAATGAAGCGAATTTGATGGTTAGAATTAATGTCAAAACCAATCAATTTTATACATGATAGAATGATTTCAACTGAAATCAAAATCTGACCAAGAACAATCCTAATCAACCTTAAATATAACTCACTAGTGATGAAAAGGAAACACAACAAAAAGGAATTGATATTACTCACAATTTCTCTTTGTTGCAACTGGCCACAATTTCAATTCTTGGTATTGAAATTGATAAGATCAATTTGAATTAGGAAAACCCAACCCTCACACATAAAGTGTTTATCCTTTTCTGAAAATTTCGCTAACTCCCTCAAAACCCTACTTAAGAAGTATTTATACTTGCCCCCTTTAGGGTTAAAAGTCTACAAAATTACAACTATGCCACTTTTAAGATGGCCAGTCATTAAAACTCAATATACAACCAAATAAAAAGTGTCCCAAAAGCTTAAAATAAAATAGTCATAAGAAATAATTACAAATAAAATAGTCTTCATCATGTTAGCTCTTCCATAAGATTCGTCGACCTAACTATCGTCGGTTTAGGTCGGTCCATGGTAACCTACAAGCTGAGTCTTAGTGAGTTTGTCCATCACCCTGTAAAGCATGATAAATGTGCCTATTGGAATATAAAATACATGAATAAAGAAAAGAGGTTAGTAAACAAATAATTCTAGGGTTGATGTGCTCAAAATGGGCCCTCATCGCCAAGATTTGAAATCCTTTATCTCTGCCTTAATGATAGATCTTGATGGATTTTGATTCCTATCATCTCCTTGGGCCTTAAAAGATTTGTCCTCAAATCTGACAAATCAAATGCAATAGAGACTTTATTTCCTCTTAGCAAGCCACCTGAAGAAGTATCACTGTAGAATCCCAATATTTGAAATACCATAGGGGGTGATTGTTTTCTCTCCTCCATTTCTAGGATGTATCTCATCTACAACACAAATAATGATCCATTATCTACTGAGCTCTCCCTGTCTCAACTCGTTCCACTGATTTTTGTTTCCTCCTTTTCTAACTATCCATATGTCGCTGACCTTCATGGCCCTTTAATGGTTGGCTCAACGCTCATAGCCCTTTGAAACCTTTGAAGGTGGACACAAATGTCTCTGAATAGTTTAACCCTCCGGTGATCTACTCATATCACTCTCACCCTCAAGATCCTTTGATGGTTAGTATATTTGTGTTTAACAAATGTTGTCCTCTATATGTTGGCTCATATAACTAGGAGCCTCAAGAACCTCTGAAGGTTAGTATGTCTACTTCTGCACAATGTGGCTCTCTAAAGGTTAGTTCATGTGGTTGTGATTCTCGGGAATCTCTGATGGTCTACAATCTGTTGTTGAACTTTTTGGACCTCTGAAGGCGACATCGGATTTAGAATAATATGTTTTCCCTCCTTTTGGAATACATAAGTATTCTTGAAGCCATCATGTAAGACCCTCCTATCATATAACCAAGGCCTGCCAAGTAATATATGGGATGCACACATAGGTAGAATATCAAACTTGATTTCATCACAGTATTTATCATCTGCACTGAAAGGTACCCTATATCTTTGGGTCACATGCAAACTCCTTTCATCACTAAGCCAATGCAATTTATATGGTTCAAGATGTGGAGTAGTGGCAAGTTTTAGTTTCAATACTAACGATACTGCTACCACATTAGTATAACTACCACCATTAACTATAAGGACACATAAATTCCCTTGTACCCTACAAGAAGTATGGGACAAATTTTCCCTTTATTCATCATCCTTAATAGTAAAGGTAGTTAATGTCCAGCGCAATACATTAGTATAATGAAACAATTTCACTAGACATGATTGTGTTTAAACCTAATAACACAATAATTACCCTTACACTTCCATGGTTCAAGCACACAACCAAGTAAAAAACGAAGTACACTCAACTACTTTCAAGTAGATAGAATTAAATTCAACTACAAGTGTTTAAATAATTAGTTTAATTACTTTCACACTTTAATGATTTGTTTAAAATTTAAATTCTACTACTTAACCTTCCTTTTTCTTGCTACAGTTTCACACTACAAATAACCACAATGTGCAGTACCTCACTACACACACAAATGTACAATTTCACACCGCCACTCACTTCCTCTAATCACGGTGCAAACATTCATCACCAATTCATACACCACTTGCAATCCCCTTCACTCAACACATATAAACACAATGCCACACACATACCCTTTACTTTGCATACAAATGCAACGCCACACACACATACCCTTCACTAAATACACAAACACAACACCACACACATACCTTCTACTTACGGTGCAGCACACATATACACACACACTTCCACATGTTGCACTCCTCCACCTCAACACAATTTTCCAAACTGCAATTTAATAAACAAGGTAGCAAAAGAAAAAAAATCAAATGATCTCACTTATTGCAACCTTTCAACAAATGGTAAGAAGCAACTTTCAAACTCAAATGAACACACAATAACTTCTATCACTGCATGTGTATTTTTGAAAATCAAATAGCTTCCATACAATCCACATAATTCAAATATGAAAAATTGTACAACTATACTTTTATTTCTGAAATCAACATGTAATGGATTACACTTTCACTCCCTTCACAAATGAGGTAATTTCCAAGTTCTTAAATTTGAATTAAAAAATACACTTCTACTCCTTCCCTTCATGGTGAATTCAACAACAAAGGAGCTACAACAAGACCTCCACTTCTACTTCAACAAACAACAATTACAACTCTTCAATATTACAATCAAACAACTCAATTCTTCAGTACACAATTTCGGATCAAAAGTGAAGAACCCTAATTGAACATGAAGATTAAGAAATCAACTAACATTACTCCCTTCTCTAAACTTGAGCTTTGATACCGAAAGATGATGTGCCTAAAAATAGGGGTTAAGCACATGTAAAACCAATTTGAAAAACAATCAAACAATGTTAATCAAACTAGCTTCAATCACATGAACAATGGCATCAAATCTTCATTACTTGTAACCAATTATTCAAACAATGGCATGATCAATCTTAAATCCAAGTATGTTATAGCTCTGATACCAAAAGATGATGTGCCTAAAAGGGGATTTAAGCACATTTAATTGAATCAATCAACAATCACTAAAATGACAAGATCAATTTGGTTCCAAAGGGGCATAAAAATTACGTGAACCCTAAATGTGAAAGATGATCCAAAGGCTATATTTCAAGGTAATGAAAATGACAATGATGAAATCCTCAATTGAATCACTAATTCAACTTAAAATACCAAGAGATTACCAATCTTCAACAATAAAAAAACAAGGCCATATCCTCTTTCCCAACAAGGTAATCCACGCCACAAAAAGAAGCAAATTTGATGATTAGAACTAATGTCAAAACCAATCAATTTTATAACATGATAGAATGATTTCAAATGAAATCAAAATCTGACCATCAACACTAATCAACCCTAGATATAACTCACTAGTGATGAAAAGGAAACATAACAAAAAGGAATTGATATTACTTACAATTTCTCTTTGTTGCAACTTGCCACAATTTCAATTCTTGGTATTGAAATTGATAAGAGCAATTTGAATTAGGATAACCCTAACCTTCACAATGTAAAGTGTTTGTTCTTTTCTGAAAATTTGGCTAACTCCCTCAAAACCTTACTTAAGCAAGTATTTATACTTGCCCCCTTTAGGGTTAAAAAGTTCACAAAATTATAGCTATTCCACTTTTAGGGTGGCTGATCCTAAAACTCAATTACAATCAAATAAAAATTATCCCAAAAGCTTACACATAAATAGTCCAAAGAAATAATTACAAATAAAAATATTCTTCATCATGCTAGCTCTTCCATAGGATTCGTTGACCCAGCTCATTGCCAATTTAAGTCAGTCCATGGATAACCTACAAGCTGAGTCATAGTGAGTTTGTCCATCACCTTGTAAAGCATGATAAGTGTGCTTGTTAGAATATACAATACATGAATAAGAGAAAAGAGGTTAGTAAACAAATAATCCCGAGGTCGATGTGCTCAAAATGGCCTTTATTGCCAAGATTTGAAATCCTTTGGCTCTTGCCCTGATTATAAGCCTCAGGAACCTCTACTGGTGAACACATCTACCTCTAAACAGTTTTTGGTCCTCTGAAGGTTGGCTCATCTAACTATGAACCTCAGGAACCTTTGAAGGTTAGCACATCTATGTCTGAATAGTTTAATCCTCTAAAGGTTGGCTCATATAACTATGAACCTCAAGAATCTTTGATGGTTGACTTATCTATCTTTACATCTCTTAGACTTCTAATGGTGACATAGGGTTCAATACTATACATTTGCCATCCTGTTGGAACATATAGTATTTTATACCCATCATGTAAGACCATCCTATCATACAACCATGGCCTGCCAAGCAATATATGGGATGCACACATGGATAGAATATCACATTCAATCTCATCATAATATTTATCCCCTATAGTGAAAGGTACCTTAGCTCTTTAGGTCACATAAAGACTTCCTTGCTCATTCAACCAATGTAATGTGTAGGGTTCTAGATGTGGGTAGTTACAAGTTATAATTTTAATACTAATGAGGCGGCTACAACATTAATACAATTACCACCATCAATGATAATGACACACAAGTTACCTTGTACCTTACAAGAAGTATGAAACAAATTTTCTCTTTGTCCATCATCAATGGTTAGAGAAAGAGTCAATACTCGACGTAGTAAATCCGTAGGAGGATACAAATTATTTGATATGTTTGCTTGCTAACTTCAATAAGCCAACAACACACTTCACACTATGTCACAACCAACACACCTTAACCTTACACTACACTTACACTCACGGTGCAATATATACCTCCATAAAGACTTCACTTTAAAGCTACACAACAACCACTACAAAGAAAACAAAATACTCCATGGTTTCACTTATAAAATAACAATACACCAATACCTCTTATACATCCATAGTGTAGTTAAGCATCCAATGCTACAATAAATACTTTTTAACACTCAAGTTTATAGCAAAATAAATGAGCACAAATAAACTCTTCAAAGTAGTTAGATATTGAATTCAACTAAGTAAGTGTTTAAGTAATGAGTCTCATTAACTTTCACACTAAATGCTTGTTTTTGAATTTCAAACTTCACTACTCAATTTTCCTTTCTTGTCACGATTTCACACTCACAATTAGTCTTAATATGCAACACCTTACATGATGCGTGAAACTCTAGGTATGTTAAACCTAGAACCCCAATGTGCTATTGGATTCAATTACCCTGAGGATCGTCTTGAATAAGCAAAGCGTAATAAGACCCCAATCACACTTATTGACTAAAACCTAAAGTTATCAAAAGGGTATTCCTAGCAATTCAGTTAAGAATTCCATTGGAAAAGTTCTTTTGCAAAAGAATAAAAAGGGTTTCGTGTTTCCCACGAAAAAGGATGTGTTTTTCATTTAATAATCATTTGCCTTTTGGCTGACCCCTTTACACGGCATATATAGCACCGAATACAATATGGAAAACCTTACAAAATGGGAAAAATTAAGTTTTCCTAATCTATCCTATCCTTGTGTCCAAAGTAAGCAACAAAAACAAAAACAACAAAAT
>JBBMOL010002329.1:0-25684 GCA_037954665.1 Laguncularia racemosa | reverse complement strand
TTTTAACCCAAGCCTCAAGTGTGATACCATAGGGGCCCAAGAGGGGCATCTAAGACAATGCTATAGGCTCCAAAAATAAATTCAAGACGTTGACACCAGAATAGTGCTTTGGTTTTGTCAATGCACTGGACCTAATGTCAACTCTAATCCGCTGCCTAACCACAAGCCCACATCAATATGATCACATACAAAAGCTAGACTCCAAATCAAAAGAATCCCCAAAACAAGAAAAAAAAACATGCAATAAGAAAGTCACCCCCGCAAAGTCTTAAAAAAAAACCCCTTAAACCCAAAATCAGAGGAGATGGTTAGCGGGAGACCCAACAGTGGTCCCGGGTGAATTTATATGGGAGATTTGAGTTCTATGAATTACTCTTCCCCCCAAACCGAGAATGGGCCACCTGGGATGGGGGCCCGATTTGAAAAGAAGACAACTACAAAAGGGAAAAGAGAGGAGTCCTAAACATATTAATGGGGACAAAAAATCATAGTCAAAAAGTGCTACGAGGGACAACCTATTAAGGGCAAATCCTAGAGAAGAGATAGTATTCAATGTCTCAATCCCCTTAAAGAGGTAAAAGCGGTGCCTTTAACATCAGGCCTTCGAGCAAAAAACCCCCATCTAGGAGAAATCACCTGCTTTGGAAATTTCGATCCTAAAACAAGATCTCAACCAAAAGCCTAACATTGAGGTAGAGAAAGGGAAAAGAGGGGGGGCTCTCTACTTCACAAAAATGGTTAAAGCAAGCAAATACATGACTGGAACAATTTAATAATTTTTGGCCCAAATATCACTTATGGGCCCCCTCACAACTTTTGACCCTAAGAGAAGCACTTTTTAAAAGTCTAAGTAGACAAGGTACCAGGGGCATTGCAACAGAGAAATTGAGCCATGTGGTAGATTAAATCTTCACCAGGGAAAAAAATCAGATATCTTTCCCTCTCGAAGATTTTGGGAGAAGATGGAGACCAACCAAAAAACCCATGTTCATAGGGGTGAAATGCAATGAGAAAATTTAAACCTGTGAGCATTCATTGACAATGGATTTTCTTTCAACATATCCCCTTTGCCACTCTTGACTGTTGGGGGTCGATGCAAGCAACACAAAACCAAGCTCGACAGTGGTTAGGGCCTTTTACTGGTCAAGGAAAATAGTGGGGGAAACAGCTTCCAGTAGGATTAGTCTACAATGTTCCCCGCCCTTCCAAGCGTCGACATTTAAGACCTTCAATTACTATTGGGAAGGCCTAGATACATACCCCGGAGCCTACCCTCAAGTCTACATCAAAGGTCAAGTTCTACAAATGGACAGATCATCACCATACTGCAAGAGTAGGACTATACTATCTAAAAAGAGACCGCGATCCTTACATCGGGGAAGACAGTTCTGAAGACTTTGGGCTCCAAATATTTAATGAAGTGAGTATGGTAACTAGTAAGGAGGGCCATCAGTTCAAGGAGGGACAGTAAGGGACATTTAGGTTAGAGTATGTTCCTATATCCCAAGAAGAGGCACAAGTAGGAGGTATCAAAGGCAGAAAGAAAGAGAAGCTAAGTGATACCCAAATGCATTTTCCACCCCTCCAACAATCATTCAAGTAAGCGACTACCGTTCAAGAGCTAAGGATAAGCGAAACCAACGTCAGCAATGAGGCTCAGCCTCTCGCATGTCTAATCAGCATCCAACTCTTAACAATTGGTTTCGTTATCCTATTGATAGCACTAGGTCAGCTCAAGGATAGGAAACAATTTATTAAACAAATTTCTATTGTGATTTTTTTCAGATTCAATAAATTGCAGCTTATTTCTTTTGCTTATATGTACATGTTCTTGCTTCACTTTACCCACAAATTCCCATTATCGAACATCAGGGACATTTCGTGAGGTAAGTAATGAAAACATCGATATCATTTCTAACACTGCTAGGTAACCATTGGAGGCGATGTCCTTGCCCATGAAATAATATGAGAAAATTGACAAAAACATGAGCAAAGTAAAATTTCAATTGACGAAGCCGATGGAGACAGTAAATCTAGGAAGCGCTGAGGAACTTAAAAACCTCAAGATTAGGGCCAATTTTAGTAACCAGCAGACGTGTGAGATAACCAAACTATTGACTGAATTTATGCAGATGTATTTGCCTGGTCATATAGTGACATGCCAGGACTCAACTAGTTGATAGTAGTTCACAAGCTCCCCACGAGATAAGATGTCAAACCTAAAAAACAAAAGTTGAGAAGGTTTAGGCCTGACATCTTACTCAAGATCAAAGAGGAAGTAAAAAAACTACTAGAAGTGAGATTCATTGAGGTGTCAGACTACCGGAATGGGTAGCAAAATTTATTTCCCCGTTCTAAAAAAGAATGGGAAAGTGCGAGTATACGTAGACTTCCGAGACTTAAATCAAGTTATGCAAAAGACAATTCCTCTACCTCATACCGACGTCCTGGTAGATAATACCGTGGGGAACCAACTCTTTTTATTTATGGATAGTTTCTCAGGATATAATCAGATAAAAATGGTTAAAGGGAAGATAAAAATAAAACAACCCTTATCACAACATGGGGAAACTTTTTGTTATAAAGTTATGTCCTTCGGTTTGAAAAACGTCGGGGCAATGTATCAGAGAGCTATGGTCGTAATACTTCATGACATGATGCATCGAGAGTTAAAGTATATGTCGATGATATGATAGCCAAATCTAAGGGAGAAGAAAGCCATGCAACTATCTTAAAGAAATTGTCCAAGCGGCTAAGAAAGTTCTAACTCAAATTAAACCCTGAAAAGTGCACTTTTTGGGTCACAATAGACAAGTTGTTAGGGTTTGTCATAAGTCAAGAAAGCATCAAAATCGACCCTGACAAAGTAAAGGCTATACTGGAGCTGCCCTCTCTACGCACTATCAAAGAGGTAAGAGGTTTGGCTAGGAAGGTTGAATTGTATAGCCCGTTTCATCTCACAACTTACAGACAAATGCTGCCCACTATTCCGTCTGCTAAAAAAGAATGCCACGGTAGAATGGGACGACGAATTTGAAGGAGCATTCAGAACAATCAAAGACTATCTCATAAATCCCCTAGTCTTGATAGTTTCAAAACAAGGAAAGCCCTTTATTCTTATACCTCATGATACTCCCTAAATCCATGAGGTGCGTGTTGGGATAGAAAGATGAAGAAGGAAGGGAATGTTCCATATACTATCTAAGTAAGAAGTTCACAGACGGGGAACATGGGTATTCTGAAATAGAAAGAACTTGCTGTGCTTTGATTTAGATCATACACCGATTGAGGCAGTACACCCTTTACTATCCCATTGAGTTGGTAACAAGACACGTTCCTCTAAAGTTACTTAGTAGAGAAGCCCGTTTTATTAGGGAGAATCTCCAAGTGGCAAATGCTCAATTCAGAATTTGATATCACATATATAAATCAAAATTCGGTAAAAGGGCAATCTTTAGTTGATCAGTTAGTAGAACACTCGATTGAGGGAGATCTTCGAGAATCACAAGCCTAATTCCCTGATGAAATATAGTAACAGCGGAGGGCGAACCAACAAAAGACTACGAGACAGAACAAAGCCCTAAATGGAAGATGTTCTTTGATAGAGTTGCCAATGTATTTGGTTGTGGGATCGGGGCAGTGCTAATATCACCAGAAGGAACACAATTCCCCTCGTCAACGAGACTCACATTCCCATATACTAATAATATCACGGAATATGAGGCGTGCATCCTTAGCCTTAAAATGGCTTGCCACATGGAAATCCATGAATCAGAAGTATACGGAGATTCTTCACTCATCATATTACAAACAAGAGGGGAATAAAAAAACTAAGGACCCTAAATTGGTACCATACTATCAACATTTGACAGAGCTGATCAACGAATTTTGAAGTAGTCACCTTCACATACATCCCGACGACTCAAAATCAGTTTGCAGATGCCCTCGCCACACTAGCATTTATGATTCAGATAACAGGGGGAGTTGAAGTTCAACCATTAAAAATAGAAATTGAAAATCGGCCCGCCCACTGTTTGGTAATCGAAAAGGCGCAAGATGATAAGCCCTGGTATTACGATATCAAAACTTTCCTCCATGAAAGCAATACCTCGAAATGGTTAGCAAAAATGACCAAAGAACACTCAGAAGGCTAGCGAGTCATTTCTTACTAAATGGGCCTGTACTTTATAGAAGATCACCTGATACCACCTTGCTAAGATGTGTGGATGAAAAAGAGGCATGCGAACTGATGAAAGAAGTGCATGAAGGAGTATGTGGACCTCACATGAACGAATATATGCTTGCCCGAAAAATCATGAGAATGGGTTATTACTTTAACAATGGAATCAGACTACATCAAATACGTTAAGCATTATCACTTGTGTCAAGTTTATGCAAACCGAATAAATGCCCCGCTTAAAGAGCTTCATTCATTATCTGCACCAAAACCTTTCTCCATGTGGGGAATTGACATCATTAGGCCAATCACTCCTAAAGCATCCAATGGTCATAGATTCATACTGGTAGCCATTGATTTCTTCACCAAATGGGTGGAAGCCTCATCATATGCCAACATCACAAAAGGGGTAATAGTCCGATTCCTAAAGAGAGATATAATAGCCTGATATGGAGTTCCTGAATCAATTATCACCGACAACGGTACCAACCTCAATAACAAGTTGATGATAGATTTGTGTCAATAGTTCTACGTAAGCCATAGAAATTTAACTCCTTACTGACCTCAAATGAATGGGGCAATGGAAGCGGCCAACAAGAATATCAAAAGAATTGTCGAAAAGATGACAATCACTTATAAGGACTGGCATAAGATGCTACCATTCACCCTCATGGCTTACAAAACCTCAATTCGTACATCTATGGGAGTTACCCTATATTCGCTAGTATATGGTACTAAAGCAGTTCTACCAGTTAAAGTCGAAATACCATCCTTTAGGATCCTATCAGAAGTGCAATTAGATGAATTAGACTGGTTAAAGAAGAGACTTGATCAGTTGAATTTAGTCGATGAAAAGAGACTCATTGCGTTATGTTATGGCCAGTGCTACCAACGAAGAATGGCCCAAGCGTTCAACAAGAAAATGAGACCTCGATGTTTTTAAGGAAGGAGATCTGGTGTTAAAGAAGGTTCTCCCAAATGTCCAAGATTCAAGAGGGAAGTTTACACCAAACTAAGAAGGCCCATATATTGTAAAAAAGGTGTTGTCAGGAGGAGCTTTAATATTAACTCAAATGGATGGTCCAAAATTGAGAGACCCTATTAATATGGATGCTGTTAAGATGTACTATCCTTAGGCAAGAAAATTGAAATTTTGCCAAGGTTTATGAATGTCAATATTCAGTATATATTTCGTCGAGCTTAGTTTTCATTCCTTCTAGAAGCAAAGTTAATGTATCTGAATAGTCGATTACATTTCAACCAATTATCATTAAACAAACTTTCATAAACACACACTACCCATCACCTCACAATGAATAATGAACATTGAAATGATAATAAATCTCAATACATTTTGTGATATAATACCACCTATTTTTGAGCATTAAATCTAGTGCATTAATAGGATAACACCACAATCACAAGAGCCATGCTCATAAGAAATGAAGTACATCAAGACCCTCAGCCCTGTTTTGAAGCAAGAGTAAGCAAAAAATGAGCAAACCAGCATGAAGGTTCGGTTGTTTGGTTGCTACCCGCGATAAACCAGTAAGCATTCAGAGTAAATAACCATCATTCATCATGAATCACATATTGTAAGAGACATCTCTTGTCAATCATTTGACCCATTCGCTAGAAGCGTTTTCATAAATGTTAGGTAAGTCAGCCTACAATGGGGCACTTTCTTAATTATACTAACCTAAAGTCAACCCGCAATGGGGCACTTCCTTGGTTATACTCTCTTAAGGTCAACCTATAGGGGCACCTTCCTAAACATCTCTTCTTTAGGGTTGTAAGTTTAAAGAGACACTTTCCGCTATTGGTTAGTCAGCTCATAATGGGGCACTTTCGCAGATACAATAACCTAAAGTCAGCCCACAATGGGACACTTTCCTGGATATACTTTCTTAAAGTCAACCCACAATGGGGCACTTTCCTAAGATACCCTTCCCTATGGTTGTAAGTCTAAATAAGACGCTTCCTAGATTATCGATTAGTTAGCTCATAAGAGCACTTTTCTAGACAATCCCTTCAGGGTTACAAGTCTAAACAAGACACTTTCTAGATATTGATTAGTCAGCTCATAAGGGCACTTTTCTAAATAATTTATCGTTTAGTTAGCTTATAGGAGCACTGTTCTAGATAATTTATCAATTAGTTAGCTCATAGGAGCACTTCTCCAAATGATTGATTAGTTAACTCATAAGAGCACTATTCTAGACAATTGATTAGTCAGCTCACGAGAGCACTTTCTAAGATAATCTAGTGATTAGTCAGCTCATAGGAGCACTTCTCTAGATTATCCCCTTTAAGGTTGTTAGTCCTATAAGACACATCATAATATTGACGAGTCAGCTCATGAGAGCACTCTTCTAGAACATTTCTTCTCCAACAGTTGCTAGTCTATCTAGACTCATTCTATTAGCAGCTGGCCAACTCATAGGAGCGCTTCCTTAGACAATCTTTTCTTTATGGTTGCTAGTCCTATAGGACGTTTCCTCGTTGTCAGTTAGTCTACTCACAAATAACACACTCTTAAACAATCCTTAAGATGTTTCCTATTGTCGATTAGTTAACTCATAAGAGCACTTTTTTAGATGATGTCTTACTTTAGGTTGTTTAAGATCATTCGTTAAGCAGTATTAATCATTACAAAGCATTCATGAGATTATTAGCTCATGGAGCATTTTCCTATTAGAACCGAATTCAGATAACCAGCCAACTAAGGCGTTATCCATTTAGTCCGTCGATTAAAAATGGCGTCTTTCTTGTCTTTGTAGTTAAGTTTTTCAAACTTTACTACAAAGAGGGGCAGTTGTAAATAGGGCCGGTAATGCGGGCCAAATGGCTTGCCCGCCCAGACCCGCGGGTCGTCGCGGGCTAGCCCGCAGTGGCCCGTAAGTTTGGCGGGTAAGAAAAGTCTGCCCGCCCAGCCCCGTGGTCCATGCGGGCTGGCCCGCGACGACCCGCAATAATTTTTTTTTTTTTTGTATCTGCAGGTCAAATTTTTTTTGCCCGCCCCACATATTTTTGCGGGCTGACCCGCCCCGTAATTCCCACCCCTAGTTGTAAACACCCCATTTTTTCCCCTAATCATTAATAATGTTCAATTTACAATTTTTTTCATTTTTGTAAATTTTTCATTTTTTTTCAATTTTAGGAAAAATAAAAGACATACGAAAATACCCTAATTTTGGAAAATAATGGTAGAAACAAATAACAAAAGGAATTAAACAATTTTTACAAATTTTTAGAATTTCAAAATAATATAAAAATAATAAAAATTGCATCGCATATATACAATTTGCGTAAATAAAAAAAAAAACTGAGAAGTGGGCTAGCCTAGCTGGTCCGGACCATGGCCTGGCGTACGTAGGGGGGAGGGCTCGGTTGTAGGGGACGCATTTTACATTTTGTAATTTTTTTCTTTTCCCAGGATACGTGTTAGCTTGTGATTGGATGGAGGGAGCGTATGCGTCGGGCGTGTGATCGTCTTTAACCTTCATTCAAAACAGTCACCGGCCGCGGGAAAATTAAAATCCGACCGTTTTGATGTGATTTTTTGCACAAATCCACTAAATCTTTAACCGAAATAAGATAAACATCATCCAATTGGAATCAAATCGCAACAAAATCAAATATTTACACAAATCAAGAGCAAATCGAAGATGGGTTTCAACCGCAAATCCGATTTGTGCTTATCGGAGGAAATCCGAGCTTATTTAGCTCAATTTCCAGTGCCTATAAATAGAGTACGATGGGGGGAAGTCAAAACACGGATTAAAAGTGAGAAAAAAAGTAAAAACTCAAAGGTTTCAAGAGCCGCCGGAGTTTCGCCCACACCGTGACCACCGACCAAGCCAAGAAACACCACCAAGAGGTGTTTTTGAAGAAATCCACCACCATGGTTAAATTCCCCACCCCCTAAAAGCTTGAAAGTCGCCTTCAAACGCTCACAAAAACCATCGGAACGCTGTCATCGAAGAACCTCCGATCGCTGCCCGATTCAACCCGACTTGATCCGACCCGACCCGACCTACGATCCACGGCCCATACCAGGTAAGTCGGTTTTTCCAATTTTTTATTCTTTATTTTATTTATTTATTATTTATCTATATTTATTTATTTATTTTGTTTAGATATTTATTTCATTAGAAATTTATAATCTTGAAAATAGAAATAATGAAATAATAATTTTAGGGTTTCAATTAGTTTTTTTTTTTAAATAGATATGTTTAGTATAAAAAAAATAAAAAATAAAAATAAAAATAAATAAAAAAATAATGAGAAAAAATAAATAATAAATGAAAATTTTAAAATTAAATAATTAGTTGGAAAAATAATCATTTTATCACTTAGAAAAATCCTTTTTTCAAAATAAATCTAAAATTAGTTTTTCTTAAATTAAATTTTTAGAAAATAAAATAATAAAGCTTAGGCTTAGATTTTTTCCAAAATCTTGAAAACGGTAATGAATTTAAACCTGAGGTATTTTCATAATTAAAATTAACAAACCCATTAAAGCTTTTTATAAAAAGCGAACTACGGCTTGTTTGATCTGAATAGTAGGTACGTAGGCATCCTTATGGGGCGACTCTAAAAAGAAATAAAAAATCATTTTCCAAATTATTATAATTTGTTTTACATGTATCCAAAATAATAAAAAATAGCAAAAATAAAAAAACAAAAATAAAGGAAAAGATATCAGAATATGGTCTAAATTTCAGAAAGATAGGGTGGTAACTTTATGATTTTAATAGGTTAGCCCTCGAGTAGAGAATATCTGGTTTTACTTTCTCCTTTTTCAAAAATAAAAGAGGAGATTTCGTCGACTAGTAGTCCAAATTAGAATTAATCCGCTCAATTAGTTTTAATTCAAAATTTTTTTCCCAACTTCAGTTGGGTAGCAACTCCCAAATAAAATAAAATTCCTAGTTCAAGTCGAGAATTTATATTAGATAAGCATAGGGTCCAATATAAATTGGATTAAGAATATAAATAAAAAAAAAAAAATTAGACTCGTCACATTCTAATCACTATTTTACCTATGCTTAATAATATCATGTTTACACTTCCAAAATTTTAATTTAACCTCCTATTTCACTTAATTAATTCATTTGAATTCAATTATTATTTTATTTATTTATTTATTCATTCATTTTATTATTATTATTATTATTATTATTTTGACTTTGAGATATTTCACTTTCCTATGCAACACAATCAACCCAATTAATATGGCTTAGCTACCACCACATCTATTAGTACTTCAATTTATATTATTCTAAAAAAAATTACCATGAAAATGATTTGAGGATTTAGGAAAAAAAGAACATATAGTAATTTTATTTGATGAGAGTAAGGTGGTTTCTTTGCCAAAAGTAGGGATGTAAACAGGTTGGGTTTGGGACAGGTTTATCAAAACCCAAACCCGACTCGGTAAAGAATGTATATGCCCCTAAACCTACTTTGACCCGATAGTTTTTTTTTTTTTTTTAACTCAACCCAAACTCGACTCGAATGGCGATTAAATATTTTTTTTTCATACTTTAACTTATTTTCATATATCATTTTTTTTAATTTATTATTAATCTATTTGTGATGGAAAAGAGAGAGAAATTAAATATAAAAATAAAATAAAATATAAAAATAATAAAATAAAATATACCGATTATAAGTTATAATATTAATTTATTATTTTTTAAAAAAACTCGAGTCGGGTTTTTTTCTAAATCTTGTAATTCGATTCTAAACCCTACTGAGTTTTATTTTATGTCCCAAAACCCAATCTTAAACCCTATAAGGTCTGACCCTATAGGGTTTTTATCGAGTTGGTCAGGACGGGTACCTTATTACGATTCGCCCCAGTTGCATCCCTAGCAAAAAGTTGAAAGATAAAACTATTGGTCAAGGAAAATAAAAACCTTTAATGTGTAGGAAAGAAAGATTGAAAATGAGGAATATAATTTTATGATTAAATAGAAAAAATGGTACCATAAAAATAGGGATGTATTCCCTTAATAGTTATGGAAGGTAATAATCAATTTATATTGTCATCATTACTCTATTAATATATTTTATTTTGGTCTTGCTGTAATATTAGTATATATATCATTGCAGTTAGAGGATGTTGTTTTAGAACATTTTACGGGGATTAGAAAACTACTTTAAAAATCCTTAACTATTCATTGTGAATAAAAGATAGATGGTAATTATTTTAAGGAAAAATTAAGGAATATCATAGACATAAATCTGTTTTCTCAGGGTGTACAACCAGATTGGCTTAATATAATTTTGCAGTAATATACCTCCCATCCAATTACAAGTTAAAAAACCGTCTTCCACAACAGAACAAAAAGAATTGCATGATAACCTAATATAATAACGGTACATAATGAAATGGGCCCCAAAATTTAAAAGAAAAGAAAAGAAAAAGCATAGAGCATGAAAAGCATAACCCCTAGCTCTCACTGAAACCTGATGCTGTGACAGGCTTCTTCTGCTTGCTTTTTCATCACAATACCGACCATTATTTTCATGCGATAGAATTTAAATATATATTGATGTGTATCATGTCTTGAAGACACGGATAATGACAAAAGAAAGCAGCATAATCCTGACTGGTATTCATTATTTGATATGTAATAAATACTGTGAGAGGCATCAATTGCATTAAATTTCCTAATAGATTGTTACTTCACTTGGAATTCCTGTGTACTGTTATTAGGATAACAATTCATTGATCAAATCTTTTTAAAAGCTTTGATTTGGCAGCGCACTAATCAGCATACAAATCATAACGCTCAGCATATAGATTATCATGAATTGCGATATCACACCACAACTTGAAAATATTGATGTTCAATGAAAATAAGAATTGATTGTTGAATCTTGATTAACCAATTTGTGAAAATCAACACAAATAAAATCCTAGATCTTTTCATGTTTGATCATTAAGAATTAAACAATAAATATGCGGAAGCATACCTAAATCCATTGCGTTCCACGATTCTTAGATTGTACGGTCAACCTTCTAAGTCAATACGTTTTCTTTTAGAGAGATCCCTTTATTTGTTTTCTCTCTATAGTCTATTTGATGATGGGATACAAAGAGACAAGAAAGGTGTGTGTATCACCTGGAGACCATAATCATTATTTATATAGATAATTATATGTTACCTTTTTGGTATTTCTATTTTAGCCCATCATAAAAATAGAAACTACCCATAAGGTCTCTACACATAAAATGGGCCATATGCTATTAGATACATTAAGACTCAAATAACCAAATCTTATTGATCACTTTTAATTGAACTTAACTTAATATGACAGCCTGCAACACATAATTGTTTCACATATAAGGCCAACGTTGGATTAAGGATTCAACAATCTCCCACTTGGACTATATGTGCAACTTTACAATCATGTTTTGCAAAACCATATGAGCTCAAATTTGCTGTCATGAACTGAATGTATCTATAACTAACCCGGTCCATCAGTCATATCAACATAGGATCAAAGAGGTATTCATCACATTTATCGTAACTCTACCTATCAATAGTCACAATGCTGATATAATTGAATGACATGGATCATGATATGGATGTGTAGCAAGAAAATTCCATGCAATGTGATCTTAACATGTCTATTTTCTACTGGTCCACCATAAACCTTAGTGAGATCAAACCATAAACCAAAAACATAGTGTAGGCAAACAAAATACTTTATTTCTACAGAAGATATCCTCAAAACATAATAAACCAAAATAACTTATTACAGTTTGTCTATGACATAAATGCATACAAGGTAACAAACTCCCACTAAAACTTAATGTCACTTAAGGTCTTGACACCCATACGAGCAGTGTGCTCATGAAACAGTTTGGGTTGCACTCCTTTAGTGAGCGGATCCGCAATCATAGAGTTTGTTTCTATATGCTCTATAGACAACTGTCCACTTTGAACTCTTTCTTTTATAACTAGGAACTTGATGTCTATATGCTTTGACTTCATCGAGCTCCTATTGTTGTTAGAATATAGAACTGCTGACTTATTGTCACAAAATAATTTAAGTGGCCTATTAATAGTATCCACAATGTGCAGCCATGTGACAAAATTCCGCAACCATAATCCATGATTGGATGCCTCATAACATGCTACAAACTCTGCTTCCATAGTAGAAGAAGCAACAAGGGATTGTTTTATGCTCTTCCAAGAGACAGCTCCCCCAGCTAACAGATATATGTAGCCTGATGTAGAATTCATACTATCTTGGCATCCAGCAAAATCGGAATCAGTATACCCAACGATCTCGATTTGATCTGACTTCCGATAGGTAAACATGTAATCTTTTGTTCTCTGTAAGTACCGCAAGACCCGTTTAGCTGCTTTCCAATGGTCTAATCCTGGATTACTCAAGTATCTGCCCAACATTCCTGTAATGTACGCAATATCTGGACGCGTACAAACCTGAGCATACATTAGACTTTCTACTACTGATGCATAGGGAATCTTTTGCATTTCCGTTTCCTCAAAATCATTCTTAGGGCACTGACTAAGACTAAATTTGTCTCCCTTAGCTACAGGTGTATCACTTGGTTTGCAATTTTGCATGCCATACCTTTTGAGTATCTTTTCGATATAGCTCTTTTGTGATAATCCAAGAGTACCTTGAGAGCAATCTCGATATATTTGTATTCCTAACACAAAAGAGGCATCACCAAGATCTTTCATCTCAAAATTCTCAGCTAGAAATCTCTTGGTTTTGTGCAATAAGCTTATATCGTTGCTGGCAAGCAATATATCATCAACATATAAAACAAAAAAAATATGATTGCTCCCACGGAACTTATGGTATATACAATCATTGACCAAATTCATCTCGAAACCATGCGAAGTGATCACTTGATGAAATTTGAAATACTATTGTCGAGATGTTTGCTTAAGTCCATAAATGGATTTCTTAAGTTTACAAACCATATTCTTTGGATCTCTCGATACAAAATATTCTGGTTGTACCATATAGATCGTCTCATTAATGTCACCATTGAGGAAAGCAGTCTTTACATCCATCTGATGTAACTCAAGATCGAATTGTGCCACTAATGCCATTATAATCCTAAAAGAGTCTTTCGAAGAAACTGGTGAGAAAGTCTCTTTATAGTCGATGCCTTCTTTCTGTGTAAAGCCCTTTGCAACAAGACGAGCCTTATACCTCTCCACATTGCTTTTTGAATCCCTTTTGGTCTTAAATATCCATTTGTAACCAATGGGCTTCATACCTTCTGGCAATGGGACAAGATCCCAAACGTCATTGTCTTTCATATACTTTATCTCTTCATTCATGGCATCAATCCACTTATGAGATTTAGAACTTTCAATGGCTTGACGGAAGTTGATTGGATCATCTTCCATCATTCTAATGTCAACCTCATGTTCTTGAAGAAATACAATGTAGTCATCTGGCAGCGCACTTCTTCTTTGTCTAGTGGATCTCCTCAATGGCATAGGTTCTTGAGGTGATAGAGTTTGTTCTTCTGGAACAGTATCTTGAATGAGATCTCCAATATTGTCTTGTTCTATTGTGTCTTGAAGAAGATCAGGAACAGAATCTTGACCAAATTCAATAACACCTGTGGGAATATCAACGTATTCCTCTTCAAAGACAATATCTCTAACCGTATCTCCCCCGGCAAACTTAACATCCTCAAAGAACTGAGCATTTTTCGACTTAAATATTGATTTAGTTGTGGGATCATAGAACTTGTAACCCCTTGATCTTTCAGAGTACCCAACAAAATAGCAACTTACTGTTCTTGAGTCCAGTTTCTTTTCATTAGGCTTATAAGGTCGTGCCTCAGCTGGACATCCCTACACATGTAAATGTTTTAGACTAAGCTTTTTCCCAGTCCAAAGTTCATAAGGGGTTTTGTTAGTTGCTTTAGTTGGAACCCTGTTAAGGATATATGTTGCAGTCTTAAGTGCTTCTCCCTAGAGTGATTCTGGTAAGGTGGAGTGACAAATCATACTCTTTACCATGTCCTTAAGCATTCTATTTCATCTTTCAGCAACACCATTCATGGTGGGTGAACCAGGCATAGTGTACTGTGGGATAATACCACATTCCTCTAGGAATTTAGCAAAAGGTCCTGGACGTTGTTCACCTGAACCATCATATCTACTGTAGTATTCACCACCACGATCAGATTTAATGCTTTTAATCCTTTTGTTGAGTTAGTTCTCAACTTCAGCCTTATAATTTTTAAACATATCCAAGGACTGTGACTTTTCATGAATGAGATAAAGATAGCCACATCGTGAGAAATCGTCTATGAACGCTATAAAATATTGTTGACCATTCCAAGCAACTGTAGGGAATGACCCACAAATATCTGTATGTATAAGTTCTAAGAGGTCTAAGGTCCTATTGGCTTCAAATCTCCTTTTATTGGTTTGTTTCCCCTTTATACAGTTAATACAATCATCAAAATCTGTAAAATTCAAAGGGTTTAGAATTTCACCTGACACAAGTCTCTCCATTCTTCGTTTGGAGATGTGACCTAATCTTTTGTGCCATAATGTAGCTGAATTTTCATTAGTTAATTTTCTCTTTATACCTCGCGTACTTACTTGTAGGGATTCATTAAATGAAGCAATAATATCAATCAAGTAAAGATTATCATAAACAGATAGAGAACCAGATCCAACTAATTTTGAATAATGAAACAAACTAAATTTCTTATTTCCAAATGAACAAGAATAACCAAATTTTTCTAAAGTAGAAACAGAAATCAAATTCCGTCTAAATGACTGTACAATGAATGTTTCATTAAGATCCAAATAAAATCCAGTCTTTAATAATAATCTAAACTTCCCAATTGCTTCAACTTCAACTGTCTTGTCGTTACCTACATAGATGTATCTTTCACCATCACTTGGTTTTCGGCAATGTAGGCAACCCTGCATAGACATACTGATGTGAGTTGTTGCACCAGAATCTATCCACCAAGTATCTATGGGTACCGAAGTTAAATTAACCTCAGAACAAACCAAATTAAGAAGTGTGCCTTTCTTGGCACGCCAAGCATGATAATTAGTGCACTACTTCTTATAATGCCTTACAGCTCTATAGAAGTGATAACCAATACCATTTGATGCATCCAACTTCTTTGGTTGTGTCTTCTGAGGTGCCATATTTGCAGCTTCTTTATCCCTTTTCCTTTTATTATCCTTATTCCTATTCTTAGGGGTTAAGGCTAGGTGAGCACTCTCAATCTTATCTTGCTTTAGCCTTTCCTCTTCTTGAACACAGTGTGAGATGAGCTCATTTAGAGACCAAGTCTCTTTCTGACAATTATAGCTCACTTTAAGCCGACTAAACTGTACTGGAAGAGAAATCAAAACCAAATGCATTAGTAAGTCCTCTGTGAGGTCTAGCTTGAGTGCTCTTAGCTTAGAAGCAAGATGAGACATCTCCATGATGTACTCCCTAATATTGCCCTTACCTTTGGATTTCATTGAGATTAGGTTTTCTAGGAGTGTACTTATTTCTGCCTTTTCATTCTTAGCAAACCTTTTCTCAATTTCATCAAGGAACTCCTTAGCCTTAGTTATCTTATCAGATATTGTACTTTTGAATGCTTCTGGAATGGCCTTCTTCATGATCATCATACACATGCGGTTTGATTTCTCCCACTTTTCCATCTCCCTCTTGTCATCAGAGGTACTCTTATCAATAAGAGGTGAAGGAGAATTAGTTCTTAACCCAAGGTCGAGATCCATAACTCCAAGTACTATCAATAGATTATCTTTCCATGACTTGAAGTTAGTGCCATTTAGCATAGGAATGGAATTGATGTTGGCAGTAATATTAGCAGGATTATTCATAGCTGAATGGGAACAACAAACAAATAAACAAGCTTACATAAGCCTTACAACAAAATAATAATAAATTCAAATAAAGGTAAACCCCATATCAAAATACCGGGTAGCCCATTAATATTTCATCTTTGGACAAAACATTAACTACTAAGTGGTATCTTGGCGTAGTAATCAAACACTAACAATAAGAACATATCAAACAATAAAGCTTCCAATCATCATGAGTTTATTACCATAGGTGTACTTCCAATTCTGTTAAACATTAACCTTCCTTTGGGCCGATTAAAAATTCACAGAAGTTGTAAGCACACAACCTTTTATATTTTGAAATAAATTAATTTCTGCAAGAGGGACCACTTTGGTTGTATGTTGCTTCAATTAATTCATCTCAAAATACATATAAACATACCAATATTCAAATTTAAAATTATATCAAACATCGAGTCAAAGGCAACTCTAATTTTAACTAAAACTTATTGGGTCTAAGCACCATATCCAAATATGACTCAATAATTCAAACATTAAAATTAGAGTTCAAAAGAAAAATTGGAGTACTTAAATATCAATCTATAAGTGATTATGCATTTGAGTACACGGTTGAAGGCACGACCGTATATGTTAGCCTAAAAAAAAAAAAAAACTAACAGAATCTTACACGGTTTGAGTACACAACTGAAGGCACGACCGTGTATGTTGGCAAAAAAACTAACATAATGTTACACGGTTTGAATACACGGCTGAAGGCACAGCCGTGTATGTTGGCCAAAAAACTAACAGAATGTTACACGGTTTGAATACACGGCTGAAGGCACGGCCGTGTATATTGGCCTAAAAACTAACAGAATGTTACACGTTTTGAGTACATGGCCGTGTATAACTATGGGTCGAGACTGTGTATACGGAAGAGTTTGGTCGTGGAGGAAGCAACGTGATGCATCGTTTATTGACGCGGTTCCTAATTAGTTCGAAAACGGACCGTGAAGAAAACCTTAATTCACCATGGTGAATTACAATCACGGAAAGCAAAATCACTGTATAGAGATTTGATAACATATCGGAATCATGCCGTTCCTAAATATTGTTCGTGGAGACAATATTGAACAAAACAATGGCCATTGATTTTGACAAATCCAGGAGTTGAGGATTCTTTTATGGAGACGAATGTTTACATGTTTTAATGTTTGTCCAAAACCTAATCTCTAGAATTAGAGATAATAACACCTTATAAAAAAAAATTACAAAAGTAATTCCTAATGATCAAATAATGTAGGCTCTGATACCAATTGTTAAATCTTGATTAACCAATTTGTGAAAATCATCACAAATAAAATCCTAGATCTTTTCGTGTTTGATTATTAAGAATTAAACAATAAATATGCGGAAACGTACCTGAATCCATTGCGCTCTACGATTCTTAGATTGTGCGGTCGGCCTTTCAAGTCAATACGTTTTCTTTTAGAGAGATTCCTTTATTTGTTTTTTCTCTATAGTCTATTTGATAATGGGATACAGAAAGACAAGAAAAGTGTGTGTATTATTTGGAGACCATAACCACTATTTATATAGATAACTATATGTTACATTTTTTGTATTTCTATTTTAGCCCATCATAAAAATAGAAACTACCCATAAGGTCTCTACACATAAAAAGGGTTATATCCTATTAGATACATTAAGACTCAAATAACCAAATCTTATTGATTACTTTTAATTAAGCTTAATTTAATATGACAGCCCGCAACACATAATCATTTCACATATAAAACTAACGTTAGATTAAGGATCCAACACTGTTATCCATGTCAAGATTTTCATTTTAAAATTCTTTTCCCATCAAGGGATATATAACGAAATACATATTCTTCCAAGGCAATACGCAGCTTTATGGCAACCGACAGTCTCAACACGTACAATCAAATGCAAATCAATACTCTACAACACATTTGGCATCGCCCACATGCATAGTCATGCTTTCTTCAATGGTACTTTGTATGAAATTGAGAGTCCGCTACTCAATCCAGTATCTCAGGCTTCTTCAGCTAACCATCAAAGCAGAGGGAATCACCTGCTGAACAGTATCTTATTGATTCCGTCTCTGGTAAAGGAGTTGTCTGGCAAAAAAAAAGAAAAAAAGAGAAGAAAAATCAACTGAAATAACTAAAAGCTGATAGGAAAGGCTATCAGAGAACAAATGAAGTCTCTATGTACCCAAACAGGAAAATACAGGAGCACTGCACGGTGCACATGCAATGCAAGCACAGAGCCACAAGTACTTAATGCCTTCCATCATCATGGCAAGTAGACATCATTTAAGATAAATGAGATTTTGAGAAGCCAAAAGATTTAGAAAGTCAAAAAAGGAAGCAGACTCACAATTGCACCATCATCACGTCCATCCGCAGCATTTGGCTGTGAGCCAGGCCTGTTAATTGTACGCACAGCCACACCTGTTAAATTGTACACATCCATGTAGCACGTATATGAAAGCTCAACCAAAGTACAACTTCACTCTTCAGCAAATCATCATTCACAGATGATGGGACAGAACTGAAGAACTTAAGCTAGAGATATTAATGAAAGTAAATGGCGGTTACACTCAATATTTTATTGACTTTGAAGGCAATATATTTCCTCTACAAAGTACAACTTAAAGGTTTGCAGGGATCCAGCTTTTACACTACTATCAATAAAATTAAGCACAGCTTAAACAGTTTACCATTAACATATGATAAGAGTATACACCAGGCCTGGAAAGATGAGGCAACTTTCAATCTAACATAGGCAACATATGTAGATGCATGCATCAGAAGTTCATATACTCCTCTAACCTGGAGATCACTCCAAATGCATCAACATATCCATATCAGCACTTGTAAGTTGAAATGTCCTCTCTACACTTTGCATTGGATTTGTGCTGTATGTTTCATAAAGTGTGTCAGATATGACTGAAATTTGTTTCCACAACCTCAATTACATAAATATGCACAGACGTCATACAAAGAATCGATCAAACCAAAATGCTACTTTAAAATATTCATAACCGAGAAGCGAATGCAAAGACAGCTACCAGCAGTCAGCAGCAAAAAAGAAATACATACCTTTCAATTGCAAAATTTGCATATGAAGAAAAAATTTACATAATTTCCGAGATTGATTTAGCCCAAAATAGATGTGAATCATGGCCAGCCATATAAATCTTGAAATGACAAGATTGACAAATTAAAAATCCCACAGCAGCTAATGGACCTTCAGGAGAAATTACCACTTAGCATGGATTCAGATTCTAGACTTTGGAGGTAACAGAATAAGAAAGGCATTTTTGGGGACACAAGCCTGGAGTACCAATACTCTGTAGACTTAATAATAACAACTGAAGCAATGAATTTGTGGATATTCCATTTAAATCTATCTGAATCAATCCTAAAAAGAGTAAAGAATGTTCATCTCTTTCATTCATATAACCATGTCCAGTCATATGTTAAAGTGTGAAAGATCTCATTACTAGAACTGTAAGATAGCACTGACCTCAAACAGTGAACCCCTCATAGAGGTAAAAGCACCCTAGCAAGTTACACACAGCATCCATCTTCAGAAATTAGCATACAGAGAATTGAATTTTTATGTTGACAATGCCTTTAAGGTCTCACAAAGTACATTTTTGTCCAGCTGAGCTGTACCGAGATGTTCAATTATGGCAGACAACTAATTGCTTGAAGAAATTGTTGTAGACAAGCACAAGAAGATTCACTATAAGTCATCAAAAAAAAAAAGCGAATCACATAAAATTTAACCAAATTGTGATCCACAAAGAATAAGCCTAACTGGAAAAGGTCTGCCTTTTTCATGTTGAAAGCCACGAATGGAAATACTATAGCTTCTACATTTCACAGACAACATATTTCCATTTCTTTTTTTCTTTTTTTGGTAATTGTCTCCAGGTAATTGAAGATATAGGCAGAAGTACACTAAACACGTAGTAGAGATGGTATGGAACTCAATGACAAAAAAGAATCGCATATATATGGAAACTCTGCATGAGAAAATGTTTCAGATATAGAAAACAGACAAGAGAACCTCCATATAACAACAGATTTCAATCAAGGAAGAACAAGAAAGGTAAAAAAAAATGACTGGCAAAATATCATCTTTTTCAATAACGTCTTAAAAGTTTGGAATTATCAGTTGCTTGTCCTATAATACAAACCGGTGGTGACTGACTCATGCCTTTTCCAAATTTCTCAAAACCATAAAAACTTTATTACAGCTGCAAGGCAGTTCATGCCTATACTATAAAAGAAACTGAGTAATTAGAGAGAAAAAATGGCCAAAAATATTAGAGGAAAAAAAAATGATCAGTGAAAGAAAAAGGGATGGAAAAGGGGGGGCTTGTTTGTTTCAGGAAAATATTTCCCGTAAAACATTTTCGAATTTTCTTCCGCATGTTAAAGTTAAAAATAACCTTAAATAATTTCATTTTCCCTTATAAGGGAAAACATTTTTCCATTAAAGAGAAAATCCTAACATTTTCCAGGAAAAGGACTTACACTTTTTAAAACGAAAAATCATTTTCCAAATTACTCTTCACAAGTCTTCTAACTTTTGGGAAGTGATTTCTATTTGATTTTTGTTAAAATTGATCCGTAAATCATATTTTGAATATGAAGTCTTCAGCAGGGAGGGAGAAAAAAACAAACCCTTTAAATCCTTGTTTAAAAAACTATAAATATAAGCTAAATAGGTTGTAATTAAGAATATTAAAAATCTATCTAAATTTCATATTTTTACTTTTACATAGAAGTTTGGCATAATATACTAATGGTATGTTGATGATACTTACAGTTAGGTACAACCACATTTTACTCAAAATTCATGTCAAACACTGAAAGAATCTTTTGAGTCCAATATTATAAACACAACCAAACACATCAAGACATGTCATTTCCAAGAAGTAGCAAAGGATAGGTCAATGAGTATAGAAGGAATAGCACAAGCAATATCCAAATAAATGGCAAGAAATCAACTCCATAATCACTAAAAATCCAACAAATCACCACAATGAAAATACCAGTAAATCAATAAGAGCAACAAGGGCAGAGAAGCTAGATAAGGGGGATGGATTGAGGTCAACCTTTGAATTCCCAGAAATTAAATTACATGCACCATGATGTAATAATATTAAGACATTTGATATAGATAATGAATGCACATGAAATTTTTTTTCTTGATAAACACAAATGGTGTTTCCATTGTCAGAGCCAAAGAAAACATAAATATTTTTAATGGCCAAGCAAGTAGCATCTGCCACGTTCTTTTACAAGCTCCTCGTTTCAATCCTTTTTAAGTAAAATGCAAATAGGAAACCGAGTGCTCAAGCCAGCAGAGATTAGAAGCACATAAAGCAAAGAATGGAAATATCTGTTGCAGCATTTGTTAATCATGGATAAAACTGTTCATAGTAGTGAACCATTTAAAATATAATACATACACGGGTCGGCGTGGCTTAGACGGCATAATTCACAGTAAAGCGATTCAGGGATCGGCGGATTTCCATCCATAGATTGATCTGGGATTAAAACACATCCCATATGTTGCCAGACTTGACACCTTGAATCGTCACACTGCAACAGACAGAATGCAGAAAAAACGTCAGAACCAAGGGGCAAGCACGGAGCACGCGCTGCCTATAGACCATTCAATAAATTTCCTTTCCACATTAGATTATAGTACTCACTAAAAATATAAATAAACAAGAATTCTAGAAATAAACATCACCTCGACTTCAAGCAAATGACTCCCTTCTCTGCCTAGAAGACTCACGCTGTGTTTGGTAATTTGAAGTAGAGGATAAATTGATAGAAATCGACGGAAAGTAAAAGAGTGGCAAGGACAATTTAGTTTTATTTATTGTTTGAATTGATGGATGGAAATAGAAAAAAAATAAAAGGATATATTTCCTTTTGATGTCTTTTGATTGAGGAAAAAAAAAAATAAAAGAATTAAAATTATTTGATTTATTAAAATGCTTTACTTTTTAATTTTTTTTTAGAAATATTTATATAAATTACCTCTATTTTTACTCATTTCCCTTATTTTCTCTTTAATTTAGAAAAATAAAATAACTAAAGAACCGAAAATGTTCTAACTTTTTTATTCCCATTTCATCCCATTTCCATTGTTCATTCATCATTTCATCTCATTTCCACTAGTTTTCTTTGGCTTCTCTCCATTTCACTGATCTAGACAGAGTGTCAACATGGAAGCTACAGGCCTCCAAGGCTAAAAAGTTATCTATGCTTTTCCGAAAACTTCCCTGTTGGGTTACAATACGCAAAATATCCACAAAAAATTAGTGATTGGAGCTATGCCAAATCCTACCTTTATCCTTTTTATAGGTAACTACAAATGTCAATTTTTTGCCATATACAGTACGTTCACATTAAAGGAAACTTAATCCAGAAGCCAATGTTCTTTCCTCATGCCATACTAAACAAATACACATTTATGAGTATTTACAGGGAAGACTACATTTTATCATTTTTGTAATACCTGAATTTTTAATAATTTAATTATAAATATTATAATGTAAAGTCAAGGCTAAGGATGAAAATTGTACAAAAAATGGGGGGCAGCGCAAAATAGACTTTTCCTTCCAAGACTATATAAACTCCGATTTAACCAGCATCCTCTCTTTTTCCATTTTTCCTTAGTGACACTAAAGAAGGAACAAGAGACTCTCTTCGAAGAAAAAGGCAGTCTAGTGAACCATAAGAGTGATCTTGAGTAAACTAGGTAAGAAGATTAATGAATCGGTGATTATTTCCATGTGGAATTGATGATGTAATCACTTTTCCACCCTCGTGTGAGCCAGAATCCGAATTTAGGGAAAGGTGTAACGAGCACCAAAATTAATAGATTAAGGGTTCGATTTGCAAAAATTCGATGTAAGTACTTTAATCTATGTTAATTGAGTAGAAAATACATGTTTTTTGGCATAAATTAAACCTAGGAGTAAAAAGAATTGAAATTAGGAAGGATTGTATAAAGGAATTAGGGTATGTGAGGCGTATCGGGGATACACGGTCTCCCAAACGGCCATTTTCAACCATGTTAAAAACCCCGGGATACAAAAAGGTCATAATCCCAAATGGTCGTGTCACACTCATGTCAAAACTTAGACTTTAAGAGAGGTACATGACCTCCCAACAAGGTCATTTATGATCGTGTCGAACTTAAATTTTACGGAAGGATACACGCCCCCCCCCCTCCCCCAACACGGTTGTGTTCCACCCCATGCCAAAATAAAAATAACATAGAAAGGTACATGATTTTTGATGTGTCGTGTATTATCTTGTTTGAGCTACACGGCCTCCAAATGGCCATATTAAGTAAAACAAAACCCCTAATTGTATACCAATTTAACCTAATTAAACTAATTTTCACATAACTTAGATAGTTATAAACCTTAGATAATCTAATAAGTTAAAAAATTTAAAAGGGAAAAAATTTTATTTTTAAATTTTAGTACTAAAATGACTTATTGATGTTGTATAATTTTAGCTTAGCTTAAGTTTAGGACCAAACATTTTTAAGGCTAGGATTAAAGGTATGTGTAACTTGTGTGTTTCTTGTTTTTGTTTAAAAATTAAAATAAATTGTTGGAATTGAATTAAATAAAAAAAAAAATTTAAAGTGTTTAAGTGCATGCTATATGTCCCTTGGCTCGGCTTGGGGGCCCGTGGGTAGCAGATCCCGGGGAGAAACCCTAATATTTTTGTGTGACATTGTCCTTAGTGGAGTCATATTTGGAAATAATTTGGGTTTTTTTTTTTAAGGTTTAAGTATTTAATGATCATAGGTGTGAGGCTCATAGTGGTATTTCTCAAATAAATTTAAGTTTTAAGTGATTATGGTTGGGGTGCCCGTAGTGGAAATTCCCATCACTACTTTTAAAGTTTTTTAAGGGATCAGGGGTTTTGGGCCCATAGCGGCTGCTTCCATCATAAATTTTTATGTTCTAATGTTTTTAAGTGTTTTGAGTGGGTAAAGAAATTCTCTATTATTGCTTGTGGGCTTAAAAAAAAACATAAAATGGTTTTTGCTATTTAAGTGTTGCATAAGCATCATATTTTTTCATGTTTGTTTTATGTGGGGGTGCTTATGTTATACGTACTGAGCATTACTCACCCTTTAAGGAAAATTTTTTTAGTAAAGGTATTGAGGGAGAAAAAAAACCAAGAAAATAATTGGGTTGGGGAAAAACCATAAAGAGCGAAAGAAGATGGTTATCTTTAATTTTTATGGCGATTAAATTTTAGAAAGAATTTTTTTTTTGGGAGATGTAATAGTTAGTAGTATCTAGAGAATTTTAAAATTTAGAGTTTTATAGACTTTCGCTACATTAGATGTTGAATAAAAAGTTCACGATAAATTGGTTTTAGGGTTTTAAAAGGGTTGATTAAAAAGTTTTTATTTCAAAAATGGTATTATTAAAACATGGTAATTTTCAGGGAAATTTTGTGAATTGCATGGTTGATTAGTCTCAAAGTCTTAATGTGTTCTTTTATGACAAAGACATTTTTTGCGAGCAGTAGCACACTTAGATTCTGGAGTGTTACAGCTTAGAGGGATCAGGGCCAGGTTTATGATCTTTGGGGACTTAAATTTTGATCTAAAAGAGAAAGGTTGAAATCTTAGCGAATTAAGTTTTGATCTATAGAACCAAGTTGATGAAACCTAAAAAACTTTGGCTTGTTTTATCCCCCAATTAAAATTTAAATATTGATCATTAGACATTTAAATTTTTAAAAATAGAGCATGAGATATGATCTTTAGAGAAATTAAGTATTTGGGTTTTTTAAGATGGTGAGACATGAAGAAAGTGGAAAATTTTTGGGGTGTTTTTATTTTATAATTTATTTTTTTGTACTGGGATTTTATTTTCATTTATTTCAACTGCAAAATTATATAAATGAGTATACAATTTTTATGTAGTGGTATATTGTGTATACATAACACTATGACACTAACCTTGATTGATATTTAAATTAAATAATCTGATTGTCTCTTCTTAAACAAAATATCTCTAAAAGAATCACCAGATTAGGAGTTGGAAAGGATGCTAGATATGGCTACCCCAATAGGAAGAAACCAAAATCAGCAACCATAAAAAAGGGAAAGGGGTTGATGGTTGAAGAGATAGTCAGCTTCTACATACTATAAAAACACTTGGTGGGATTATTAGCATAAAAACACCAAGCCCCTAATGTTCAAAAGCACAAGAATTTTAAAGAATCCTTTAGCTTTGATAGGTTCATTAGAGTGGCTAAAGAGTTCAACACCACAGTAGATGACCAAATTCAAGTTAAAATTACTTATAGGAAATTGGAAGACATTTGCTATCTTTCAAATACTAAAGATAGGAAAATTTAGTTTTTGCACATTCAAGCTGAAGGGGAAATATACAAAATGGTAGGCCTTAGTTCCTAAACTTGTAGGAGAAAAGTATGAATTGGATTGTATTTTAAGGGGCTATTTTATTTAAGGGACTTTTTCCCAGCAGCTTTAGAGGTAGGATTGAAAGTGGGAAAACTACAACTGTGAATGAGGGGGCCCAGCAGTTTTAAGAATG
>JBBMOL010002328.1:0-25685 GCA_037954665.1 Laguncularia racemosa | reverse complement strand
AAATACACGACAGAATATAGGGTCGAACATGTCAAGATTTCCACATAAAGATACACGGACAGAAGTACACGGTCGTGCACATCTCCAACGCCGGCTCAAGGCCGTCGTCCTTATTCCCACACTAGCCGGCCTTTAAGTTATTGTTTTGTTATTTTCGCAACTTATTGAAGCTATGTCATTTTGGGGCATCATTGTTACGAATTGTAAACCCTAATATAAAGCTCCTAGGGTTTAGATACAACATAGAATATAGAATATACAACATACAAGTTTGAAAACAGTTTAAGAGAATTCCTCTCTTGGTTCTTTAAAGAACTAATCTAGAACTTATCGGATTTTTATTCCGTGGCGTTCATCCGACTTATCAATCGGTCTTTCATCCCGATTGTGGCATCTACATATTATACCAAGGTTCTTGTCTCACTTATAGGCAACGGGTCGCGGTTTCCACTTAAGTGTGTTTGGCATCTTGGGTAGCAAATTCCGAACGTATTGGTATTGGGTTTGTCACACGTTGGCATGGTTCGTATCAGTTTGGTATCAAAGCAAACCGATTTCGTATTAGGTGGTGGCGGCAATGTCATCCTATCAATACCTTGTTGCTAATGTAGCAACAACTATGGCAAGGTCCTGAAGTTGTTCATCTAGAGTTCTTCCACTTGTATTTCGACGACCTGGTCTACCACCCACTTGGCTATTGGCCTCATTGCCAATGCCCCATTCACGCTGTCATTTGACATGTTTGTGGATGTGATTTATTTGAAGTACAAATGTAATCTCAAATAATTGTAGCACACTCCCTTCACTTCACCACGTCACAATAACACGTTTGGATAACAACACCACACTTGTACACCCACTATGCAAACAAGTCACCAATGCAACAAATACTTTTATCACTTCAAGTATAGTAAAATAATTGAAGCACAAATAAAATACTTCAAAGTAGTTAGGAAATTAAATTCAATTAACAAGTGTTTAGTAATGAAACTCAATAACTTTCACACTTTAAATGCTTTCTTTTTTTTTTTTAATTTCAAACTTCACTACTTAATTTCCTTTCTTAACCATGGCACACACTCACACGTTAGCCTCAATGTATAGCACCTTACTCTAAACAACTCACAAATTTACACCACACTCACACCACACATATACACGTTGCAACCACTTCAACCACCACTACATACACACAACACTTCACGGTGCAAATTACCTTTCACTCAACATACAACAAACTCACGCCACATGCATACACTCTTCACTAATTTTACAAAAACACAACTCCACAACACAGCAACAAATTCAAATGAACATCTTTAATGCACTTTCCACCAATGGTAAGATTCAATTTCAAATTCAAATGAAATGTAATCAATACCACTCAATAACTACTTCAACTTAAGGATGTATTTGAATTTCAAATGATTTCCTATTTTCCACTCAAATTCAAGTCTGGAAATTGTAAAAGACAATCACAATTCCAAAATCACCAACACTCCATTCACTCTTCTTTGCTTTCAAAATTCAAATACAATCTTGAATTCATCAACTCTCCATTTTCTCTTCTGTGTTTTCAAATTTTTCCACTTTTCCTAAGTGATCACAAATGATTACAAAGAAACACAACTCTTCCCATGGCAAGCTCAAGGACACTACGTTGCAACTCCTTCAAACAACACACATAATACGTCTGATGGGTGTCGAATCCAAAAAAATAAAAACCTACTCCTAGACAATGATATGATTTGCGTATAGTAGTGAGTAGGGTCGCATCCACAAGGGATGGTTAAATATATTTCTATTCAAAGAGAATAAAGAGGAAAGAAAAATGGGGGGTTTTGTTTGTGAATCAAAATAATATTGAAACAAGATAATAAAATCGAATATTGATAAAAGCCTAGCCAAAGGAATCAAGATAGTTTAATTCGATGAATTGATCATCGATGCAATTGTTTTCTATTCTTATTTCTAGATAAATTGGTTTATGGTTATTAACAAGCTCTAATAACACTATCTCTCCTTACTTCTTCGATAATCAAAACAAGCTCTTTGATTACTTCTCTTATCGATTAGACAACCCTAAACAAGCTCTTAGGATTTAATCTATCAATAGCATTAAAAACAAGAGAGACTACAATTCATGCCAGTAGATTATAAGATAACCTATTTAAACAAGATCATACATCTCCATAACATGAATTCGATCATCTATTTTATAATCAAACATGTTATTGTGTCACCGAGACTAGAACTATCAAATAATACGGATTTGACGTGCTAGTTGACAATAAATTAACTTGCTAATTGAGTAGAAGAGCTCTAATTCATACCAATCAACAAAGATAATATTGACAAAACTTCCAGAAAATATATGAATATCCAAAGACAAAGAATAAATTAAAGACAACTCAATTAGATCTCACAATTCGTGGAGAATTAAACTTCAATGACCCTTTGGCTAGAAAATCTGCTTAGCTACACATGTTCATCATCAAAACGGAAAATTAAAAGTAAAAACATGATAAGCCTTTGTTCCCGGTTTTTGCTCTGCCTCCCTCCTTCCTTCTTGTCTCCAAGATGATCCAAGATTCCATAACCCTCTAAGGTTAGTTCTATTTATATTGTTAAAGGAATGGTAGGTGATCTTTTGCTAGCAAGATACGAAAATATCTTTCCTTTTTCAAGTAAATCTCGAGAAGTAAATAATCGTCCTCCTGGCACACCCTACAACACGGCCGTAGGTCAAGTCGTGCTTCCTCTGTGTATAATTCACATATCATCTTCCGTGTCCAGTGTGTGCCACGTCTTCCACCACGGTTTCCACCATGGCGGTGTCACAAGACGTGTCTCTCTCCTTCTCGTGCAGTGTGTAGCACGGTTTTCACCATGGCCGTATATCAAACCGTACCTCCTTCTACACAGATACACGGCCGTTGTACTTCAACAGTGTATTTTCCTGTTGATTCAAAACCAAGTACACAGCCATGTACTTCAACTACAGCCCCATGTACTTTCCTCGGCAGTGTAAATCCTTGTCTTTGATCCAAGTTGTAGATGACTTCTCTAATTTACTTGAATCAGCACCCTTGACTCCATTTAACTGATTTATCACCATAATATAATTAAGTACCATTTCCTTATGATTTCTATAAAATCTATAATAAATTAACACACTTCATACTATAAGATTGAGTATAAAATGGCTCTATCAATGCCACACATACATACACACACATACATGCCCTTCTACCCACGTGATCTCAACAACACATTAGCTACAATAAGATTTCCAATTCCACTTCATCAAACAACAAATTCAACCCTCAATAACACAATTAAGCAACTCAATCCTCTACACACACATATAATTTCGGATCAAAAGAAATGAAGAACCCTAATTGAAAGTGAAGATCACAAAATTCCCTTCTCTTAACCTCAAGCTCCGATACTAAAAGATGATGTGCCTAAAACCAAGATTAAGCACATACAAAAACCAATTTGAAAGACAATCAAGTAGTCTCAATCACATGAACAATGGTGTCAAATCTCAATGTTTATAACCAATTCTTCCAACGAGGATGTGATCAATCTTAAGTATCCAAATTAGATTGCTTTGATACCAAAAGATGATGTGCTCAAAACCAAACCTAAGCACATGCAAATGAATCAAAGAAACAAAACCCCAACTTACACACATAAACCGGTTCAATTGGATTAGAAATTACGTAAACCCTATTGGAATTTTGATGAAATCCAAAGGACCAAAGATGCAAATCAACAATCCAACAAGGTTAAACTTCAAAAAATATCAAAAAATACAAATGAAATCCACATGAATTATACCAAGAAGAACAGATCTAACGCCGTGATTTTATCTTCTACCAACAATTACCATTCACATCACAAATGATTCCAATATTGATGATGATATCAAATACTAAAAACAATCAATCTCATAACATGATATTGATCACAATTGTAATAAAAAATCTGACCAAGAACATCCAAATCAACCTAGATATGACTCACTAGTGATGAAAAGGAAACACAACAAATAAGAATTGATATTACCCTATTTGCCCCTTGTTGCACTCCCACAATTTCACATCTTGGAAATTGAAATTGATAAGAGAAACTGGATCTAAGGAAACCCTAAGCCCTCTCACAAAAATGTGAAGTGTATTCTGAAAATTTTAGCCTCCTCAAACCCTACTATGAGAAAGTATTTATACTTGCTACCCCTAGCGTTAGAAAATGGTAAAAAATTACAGTATGCCACTTTTAAGGTGGCTGGTTTTAAATGGAAATTACAATAAAAAATGAAAGTGTCCCAAAAGAAAAAAATACAACATAAAATAGTCCATAGAACAATTACAAAGTACAAAAATATCATAAGTCTTCATGAGCTAATGCTTCGGAATGGAAACAATCGCAACGGGTCTTTGATTGTAAATCTGAAGATGTCCCATGTCCATCAACTAGTGAGGACATATTGGCATCCCATGGAGAATTATTATTGTACTTGTAAGATTATTTCTCAAATATTTATTAGAATAAAAGAAATGACGTAAAATATAAGTGAGTGTCGATGGTGCCGGAAATTTTCCCATCAAGGCATTATCGAGTATTTGATTGATGGTGAATGGCTCGACGTGGAATTCACTAAAACTGGCCCCTTAGGGCATTTTTTTTTGATGACGGGTAGGTATCGAGTTTGTTTAGGGGACTGTGCCCTTAGACAACCTCCCGAGTAAGGTGAGGTGCTCCATGAGATTAAGTATGGAGGTCAATCGAAGTATAGACGATGCAAATTTATACCTTTCATGGTTCTAAACTCCCATGAATGTGTTGCTCACATTCATCACACATCATATGCATTCACTTTGTATGTAGATAGATTTCATGAAGTGCTAATTAATGTTTGATAACTTGCTTGAATGGTTTGTAGTGATGGGCAAACTCACTGAGCCATAGTTGCTCACCCCTCAATAGTTTATCTTACAAGGTACTCTAAAGCTAGGAATTGGGCTAAAAGATCAAAGTGATGAGTGTTCCAAACTCAAGCTTTATGGATAGATGGAGAATTAGAAGATAGTTAAAAGACTAGTGATAGGAATCAAAATCCGACAAGACCTATCATTAAGGCAAAAACTAAATGATTTCGAATGTTGGCGATGAGGGCCCATTTTGAGCAAAATCGACCCTGAAATTATTCGTTTACTAACCACTTTTATCTTATTCATGTATTATATATTCCAACAGGCACACTTATCATATTTTATAGGGCGATGAACAAACTCACTCAGACTCAGCTTGTGGGTTATCCATGGACCAACTTGAACCGGCGATGAGTTGGGCTGACGAATCCTATGGAAGAGCTCGCATGATGAAGACTATATTCTTTTATTTTGTAATTGTTATTTGGACCATTTCATTTTGTAATTTTCTTTTAGGAAACTTTCATTTTGATTGTAATTGTCATTTAGGACCGGCCACCTTAAAGTGGCATAGTTGTAATTTTGTGCATATTCTAACCCTAAAGGGAGCAAGTATAAGTACTGCTTATAGTAGGGTTTGAGGGGGCCAAAATTTTCATAATAGATTTCACATTTTCGTGAGAGGGCTTAGGGTTTCCCTAGATCCAATTTCTCTTATCAATTTCAATTTCCAAGAGTTGAAATTGTGGCGAGTGCAACAAAGGGCAATTGTGAGTAATATCAATTCTTCTTTGTTGTGTTTCCTTTTCATCACTAGTGAGTCATATCTAAGGTTGATTTGGATGTTCTTGGTCAGATTTTTTATTGCAATTGTGATCAATTATCATGTTATAAGATTGAATGTTTTAGTATTTGTTATCATCATCAATATTTGAATCATTTGTGACGTAAATGGTTATTGTTGGAAGAGGGTAAATTATGGCATTAGATCTAGTCATCTTGGTGTAATTCACGTGGATTTCACTTGTCTTATTGTTATTTAGTGAAGATTAACCTTGTTGGATTGTTGATTGCATCTTTGGACCTTTGGATTTCATCAAAAATTCCATTAGGGTTCATGTAATTTCCTAGTCCAATTGAATCGATTTCATATGTGTGATTTGGAATTGTTTCTTTGATTCATTTGCATGTGCTTGGGCTTGGTTTTGAGCAAAATCATCTTTTGATATCAGAGCATCATCATACTTGGATTCATTCTTGTCACATCCTTGTTGTGGGAATTGGTTCATAAATATTGAGGAATTGTGCAATTGTTGAACTAGTTTTGATTGACATGTCTAATAGTCTTTCAAATCAGTTTTTCATGTGCTTAATCTTGGTTTTGAGCACATCAACTAGGATGAGTGAATAAGAATTTGTAAAGTTGTTTATTTCAAAAACTTTGTCCCTCTTCCAAGACCTTTTCGAACTAGTTATCTTAAATGTTGAGATCACTTAGTTTTACATTTGGTAAGGGATATCGATTCTCTACGATTCTAGTAAATTATAATATTGGTTCTCATAGTTATTTTCATAATAATTAATTATATATATTATCATTTATGGTGAGGAATGATTATTAAAATTAGAGTCTTATAACCTCTGACTTGCAAGACGGTTTTCATATTACGGGTGCACACGTGATATGGAAATCTTAAGCAATTCTGTAGGCTCCTTATAAGGTCATTACAGTAACCATAAGGGGAACATGGTCAAGTTTTATACTAGACTGCCCAACTTCTACAAACTATGTACAACTTAGTGGGGTTATTAACACAACAATATAAGCATAAATGCCCAACAAATAAAGTTGTAGAGAATCAATAAGTTTAGATAGGTTTATTCGGGTCGAAAAGGAGTTCAACCCTAGAGTCAATTACCTAATTAAAGCAAAGAATTAGATGCAAGAAATGGAGAAGATCTTTGCTACCTTATAGGTTTTAGAAAATAGGAAGGTAGATTATGCTGCATTCATGCTGAAGGGGACTGCAGCAAGTTGGTGGGCATCAGTTCCTAGGCTGGTAAGGAGATTTGTGAAGGGGTTGAGCCAAATTTCTAACATGAAGTTAAATCTTTTAGCTGACTACATATGCTAAAGTGGTTGATAAAGCAAAATTTTTTAAGCGTTACAAAAGAATGATAGAGGAATAATTGAATCGTGAGTCAGGGGTAGCCTTTGGTAAGAGACCAACCTCTAGTGTGATGGTGCAGATAAAGGCAAGAGGCCACAAATGTTCTAAAATAGATCTCCGGTTACCGTAAACCCTCCTCTACTGATTTAACCAATGCCTTTGGCACTTCCTTCAATAGCCTTAGCAATTGGATGCACCAGGTATTGTGGGCCTCATGAACTGAGAGACTATAAATGGCTGGAGGATACATGTTTTTCCTATAGGAAGACAGGACATATAAGCTAAAATTGTAATGAAAGGTTGATTCCATTGGTATTTTTTCCATGTGTGTAAATAGAGAGGACTAAAGGAAGTTGATTGTACTCAAGGTCAAGTAGGAAATCAGATAACCTCAACTCAATAGGTAGCAAGACTGCCAATAAGGGTATAGGTTGATAGACTACAAACAAGAGGTCCCAGATAATGGGTTCCACTAGGGTGTTTACACTTCAATAATAGTAGCACTAAGACCTTTTAGATATGGACACAATTGCAAGTATACTTTAAGTACACACTTGCAATGCCTCTGTCTTATTTGATACTAGTGCCTCTATTTCTTACGTGTTTGAATCATTTATACGTGAGTGTGAATTGACTTCTATATGTATAGATGGTCATTTGATTGTTAGTACTCCTTTAGGAGTTAGAAGGACTTTAGATAGAATCTGCAAAAGAGTAAGAATAAAGATACAAGGCAATGTAATTACAACAAACGTTTTAAATTTAAAGGAGATGGTGGAGTTTGATATAATCTTAGGAGTTAATTGGTTTTAAATACTATGCCACCATTAATTGCCATAACATGGTGATACACTTCAACAAACTTGGAAAAGATTCCTTCGAGTTTAAGTTAGAAGCATAGAAACCAACAAGATTACCAAACTTATGAGTTATGGGAAAGAGTATGTTGGCTGCTGTGACAATTGAGGCTAATGAAGCAATGAAATCGGAGATAGTGTTAGTAGTGAGGGAATTTCCAAATGTCTTTCATGAAGACCTTCCTAGCTTACCCTCAGCCAAAGAGATTGGGTACCTTACTAATATCAAAACTAGTATATAGGATAGTTCCAATTAAGCTAGAAGAGTTGAAGAAATAGCTACAACACCCACAAGATAAAGGTTTCATAAGACCCAATACATCTCCCTAAGATGCACTAGTCCTTTTTGTTAAGAAGAAGGATAGAGCCATGAGATTGCGCATTGACTATAGAGAACTAAACCGTGTCACCATCAAGAATAATATCCTCTCCCTAAGATAGGTGACCTATTTAACTAGTTACAAGGAGCTTAGGTATTCTCTAAGATCGAATTGAAATCAGGATATCACTCGTTTAGGATTAAGGAAGAGGAATCTAGAAGACAACCTTTAGGACTTGATATAGGCATTTTGAGTTTCTGGTGATGCTTTTTGTGTTGGTTAATGCACTTACAGGTTTTATGGATTAATGAACAAGGTGTTCAAGGAATTTTTAGATAAGTTTGTGATCATCTTTATAGACAATATCTTAATTATATTTCAGGAGCAATGATGAACATAGAGAACATTTAAGGTTGGTGTTGGGCAAGTTGTAAGCAAATAGATTCTATGCCAAATTCAAAAAATGCGAATTCTGACTAGAGCAAGTGGTTTTCTTAAGTCATGCAGTTAACAAAGATGGAATCTCAGCACACTAAAAAAAGGTGGGAGCTGTAATAGATTGGCCCAGATTGAAGATAGTAATAGACATAAGAAGCTTCATGTGTTTAGTAGGTTACTATAGAAGGTTTTTTGAGAGATTCTATAAGATAGTGACTCCTCTCACCAGGCTAACACAAAAAAAAAGGTGAGGTTGATTGGGATGATAAGTGTGAAGCTAGTTTCCAAAACTCAAAGAGAAGCTTATGTTAGCACCAATTTTAACACTACCTAAGAGTGGAGAAGAATTCACTATTTATAGTGACACCTCAACTCAAGGGCTAGGTTTGTGTTTCGATATAAGGAAGGCAAGTCATAAGCATATGCATCTTGTTAACTGAAACCATATAAGAAGAATTACCCAACCCAATGACTTGGAACTAGCAGTAGTAGTACTAAAACTAAAATTGTGGAGACACTGCCTATATGGAGAGAAACTCAAGATTTTCACTGACCATAGATGTTTGAAGTATATCTTCAAATAGAAGGAGTTGAACATGTTCTAAAGGAGATGGTTGGAGTTAATTAAAGATTATGATTTGAAAATCCAATACCATCCAAGAAAAACAAATGCGGTAGCAAATGCCCTTAGTAGGAAAAAATAAGGTAATCTTACTACTATAACACTTCATAAAGAGAATGTTGGATGACATACATAGATTGGAATTGGATATTTTAACTCAAGAAATTGGAGTGAAGATGGCTGATAAGAGTAAATTAATCTTTATAAATCATGGGTGTTAATGATGAATTTGTGTAGTCTTTTGAATAAAATCAATGCAGATTCGGTACTTAACAGATAAATATATCAGTTTCAGGGTATAATACCAAAGAGAAGTGGAAAATAACAAAAGGAGCATGATTGAAGCTTAAAAGATCAAGTTAAAGCTACTTATGGACAACATAGGGGAAAACCACGCCCGTGTCATGAACCGTGTGCACACCTGAGGATGAAAGTTGTCACTTGAAAGGAAGCACGACTTGTGATATGGGTGTGCTTGAAGCCGTGGTGACGCTGCAGAGAAGTGGAAAAGTCCAGAACTTGGCACGTTTGTAAAACTAGCCGTGTTTATAGCCGTGCCACATACTGAACAAGGATGAGGAATTGCGAATTATCGACCAGAGGGAGACACGGTTCGAAATCTGGCCGTGTTGTTGGTGGGCGTGTCAAGCGTATGTTATTCACTTTTCGAGATTCACTTGGAAAAGGAAAGATAAAATTCATATTTTTTCCAGCTGAAAACCCCTCTACCTTTTCCCTTAAAAAGTATAAATGGGAAACAAATTAGGGAGGGGAGAGGAGGGGGCAGAAGAGAAAACCTTTAGGGGACGAGAAGTTAGAAGGTTTTCCGAACAAAAAACCCCAAGATTTTTGTGTTTTTTTTGGATTAAATTTTATTTTCTCTTTTTTTTATTTTTATTAGATTCATGAAGTATTTTAATTTTTTTTAATACCTGATCCCGAAAAACCCTAATTGTCATGTAACGGTTTTGTTGATGTTTCAAAAATTTAAACCCTGTTCTTTGAGTTTTTTTCAGTTAAAATTTCTTTGGTTTGTTCTCTTGTATGTTTGCAAGTTTTTGGTTTCAAAATTTAGTTTCTTTTTATTAAGTTTGAGAAATTTTTTAAAATAAGAGAGATCTGGAAATGAATAAAAAACCATTTGTAATCCAAAATGGGGTTATGGGAGGTTTTCTGTATTGAATGAGGTCATGGTGGTCGGTTAAATTTGAAGCCCTAGGATTTTTTTGGGAAATTTTTTTATTTTTTTTTTTTAAAAAATTTTTTTAAATTTGAGGGGGAATTTTTAATTAAATTTAAATTAGGTTTGGGGGGATTATTGATCTTGAAAAAAGACCTTAATCTGTGAAAGAAACTCCTAGATAAAGGTTTTTTGGGGCATTAATCTTTTTGGAAAAGTTTGTAATTGAATAAAATTTGGGAATGAAAATTTTAGGGGTGGACCTTGGGTAGGTATTTTTAGATAATTAAATTTAAAACTAAAGGGGTATTTGAATATCTTTACTTTGATCATTTTATTTTTCCCTTTTCCCCGATTTAACCCAGAAATTTAAGGAAAATTTGAGATCCAATATGAAAAAAAAATTTTTAAAATAGTAGGATAATCGTTAGTACTATTACTTTTATAAGTCTTCTTTAGGATCGATACCTGTATCCAATGCTTTTACGGGGCTAATTTGTTTGGTATTTTTGGGCCAAAAGAACTTATCGTAAGCTAGGTTTTGAGTAAAAGGACTTAATTTGTTGGAACGATCGGGATTTTCTACCAATTTTTTGGGGGCCTTTGGGCGGGGGGGAAATTGAAAATATTAGGAAAATTTGGGACGCCTAAAACTTTAATTTATAATTTTTTTTTTTTAATTATTTTTTTTTTGGGGGGTTTCATTTTGCTTCCATTAAAATTTTGTTGGGGAAAACTAAGTTCATCATTTTTTTTTCACGTTTATTCAATGAGTTTTTCACCCTAAGATTCTTGACCTTGTTTCCTGAGATTGACCGAACTTTTAGAAGGGATTAAAGAGGGGGCTGAGGGGGGAATAGTGGGGAAATTTTTTTTGAATTTCGATAAAACCTTTTGGGGAAAGTAAAAGAAGCAACATAAAGTAGCTGATAAGGAAATTTTCTATCACCCGTGGTAACTTTAAAAGGGTTTAAACGAATGGAAAGTTTAACAAGGATGAGGGTTGAAAAAAGGGCTCGACCTACCTGAGTAGCACGGTTCGTGTAGTGGGGGCAATGGGGCAAAAAAATTAGGCCAACAACTTCGAAATAAAGGGCCCTTAAAAGGGCAAATGATTCACAATCTTTGGCCAGTTTGACGGTTTGTCGGGACGGGGAAACCCTCAGGGCGCACACTCAGATTTTTTGGGAAAATTTGCGCAAATTTGTAAAGGGCAAAAACGGGGTTTTCTGGGGAAAGGGCCTTTGAAATTGCGACTTTTCCCTTTCACTTTTTTGGGGGAAAAAGCAAGGCAGGGGTTTATTTTTCACTAAAAAGGGATTCCATAACCTTGGGACCTAGATGGCAGAGTCTTTCCTAGACATTTTTTCCCCAAACCATCGAAAACCCCAATTAAAGAAATGATTTTACATCATTCACCCTAAACTAGCCCACGGGGGCCTTGCAGGGAAAAGTGGATCGGGATTAAAGGGAATCTTTTTGGGCGGTTCCCATAAACCAAAATGCCTAACTAGTTGGGGGGCAAGTTTCTCCCTTTTTAAAAATAGTGGGCTTGACTATGTAACGGGGGGCAGAAATTTGTTTGGCGGGGCAAACGGGGGGTACTTTGAATGTGAAGAGGGCCAGAAAGAGTCTTGAGTTTTTTTTGGGAGAAACATGGCAAAAAAAAAAATCCCCAAAATGGAGCCAGGGTTTAAAAAAAAAAGGGCAAAAGGGGGGAATTTATAAATGTCGTTTTGATGACAGCAATTGCAAAAAAAGTGGATGGGGCTCGCTTTCAAAAAATTGAAGGGGATGGCTGTATCTCAACCATCCCAATACTGTTTAAAACTGAATTTCATTTAACAAGGGCGGTATTTTAAAGGGGTTTGAGCGTGGGAGTATGTGGGGAACCCCAACAAGGTACAAAACCCAATTTCCCTTAGAGAAACCCACATATAACCCCGGGGTGGCGCAATCATCCCAATTTCTCCTGGATTTCTTGGGCAATTTCCAAAAGGGGTAATGCACCTACCCCCAGGTTTCTAAAGACCAGCTCCACCTTTCCTTTTCCCAAAGGGAAAAGGGAAAATCTGGGCCTTGGGGAATATGTTTTGGAAAAATTCACCCAAGCTTCAAAGGGCAATGCCGGGGGCATTCCCCAAGGGGGTAGCTCAAGAAAATCTTTAAGCCTAATCCTTTTAACTTGGAAAAACCCAATGGGGCAGACCCAAAGCATTTGGGGCGGGAGGAAACCACAAGGGTCTCTTCCGGGGAAATACAAAAGGGCACCCCAAGGGAACACGTAAAGGGGCATTTAATTTTCTTAGGAGTGGAAAGGAAGTGAAATCAGTAAGTGTGGGGAAAAAACTCCGGGTTTTTAGGAAGGGGAATGAGATTGTTGATAAGGGGCGGAAAACCCTTTAATAAAGAAAAAAAAGGGGTTTTGGGGAAAAATTTTTTAAATTAAAGGGGAAAGAGAAAAAGGGACCTCGGAAGCAAAGAAAGACCCCTATTGTTTTTCCGGGCCCTATAAACCCCCTTTGGGCCATATTCCTTGCTAGGGGGGCAAAAAGACAAAGGATTGGGAACTTTCGGTAAGTTTCGGATTTGTTCAAATAGTTACATATCAAATTACCATTTTGGAAAACCCTTTCTCAGATGCCCGGGTTTTATACCAAGTTTTTGAAAATTTACTATCTAATAAGAAGAAGATGGAAAAAATCTCCACTACAAACAATTTGGGGAGGGTTGTTTCCCGATTTTTACTAAAAAGCTTCTAGAAAAATTTTAAAAAAGATCCGGGGATTTTTACCAAAACCCTTTTGTTTCATTGGAAATTTTCCCCAAAAGAAAAAGCATTAGCAAAATTTTGGGGACTGAAATAAATTTTGATGCCATATTCACTCTTTAAAAAGTTTGGGAAAAAGGGGAACCCAAACCTAAAACAAATGAGCCTTTAAATTTGGGGCAGAGGGATAAATGAAGTTTCCTAGGGGGGTTTAATTGAAGTTGTATTAGAAAAAAAGTAGAAATTTTCATCTTCCGGGGATTTTGTGATCCTTGGACATGGGGTTGACATTGAAGTTCCTCTGTTTTGGGGGACCCCCCTTTTTAGCCACACCCTTTGAGCAATAAATTGAGGGTGGTTTGAGGGCTCAAATTAGGGGCTGGGGGGCTTGGGGGAGACGAGGTTAGTGAAAATAAAAAACCCAGCTGTAAATAAAAAATGGTTAAGTTCGATGTTTAACTTGTTAGGGAAAATTGATTTAACTGATCCGTTGGGGAAAGGGAAAAATTTTTAAAAGAAAGGGGAACCTTTGGGTTTTGAGTTTGGGGAAGTTGCACATTGAAGGGGACAGGAAGATTGTGTAATACAAGAATTGTTGAAATTTTGTGGCAAGGAAAAATTTGGGATAAAAACAGATGGGAAAAAATATTGTTTGGCGGGAGATGTTACCAGTTGAGGAACCCTCTATTGAAAAAACCTAAAATTCTGGAACTGAAGCCAATCCCTGACTTTTTCCTGGAGTAGGGTTTTCTTCGAGAAGGTTCTCAGTTTCCCGGGTCTCATTGCAGGGGGGGCCTAACCATTTTTTTGGGAAGGGAAAAGCTCTTAAGATCTTAAAAGGAGCATAAGGTTCCTGGGGCCAGGGGAAAATCTCGGAAAACCAAGGGTTTTTAGCCCTTTTCCTTTTTTGCACACAAAAAATTTTTTTGAGGGAAAAGGACCAATTTCAAACCAATGGGGGAAAGCTCAAAAAAAAAATTTTAATTTCCAAAACCATGAAAGAAGTCGTTAAAAAATAGGTAATCAAATTGTTAGAAAACTTTAAGGAAAATTTTCCTATTTCTGATATTTTCAGGGGGGTTAACCCTGTCCAGGGGGGTGCCAAAAAGGGGGGAATGCAGGGGCCCCAAATGAGAATAATAAAAGGCTCATCCCAAATGAGGACATGACGGGAGGCGAGTTTTTGCTTTGGGACTATCTAAAATTTAAAATAAAGGGTTTAAGGGGGAAAGGGTTTCCCCCATTTTCCTTTATTTTTTGTCGATCGGGGGAATGTTTAGAGGGGGCTTGCGGGAAACATATGTTCAAAACTTTTTTTCTAGAGGGGGAAGCGGGAAAATTACCAAAAAAACCCAAAAGGGGCCCTTGGGAAGATCAAGAGAAAACTCCCTTTCACGTGTCCCTAGGCACGTTTGCTTATAGGAAAGGAGGGCCCTTCGGGTTATTTTAAGGGCACCACCACTTTTCAGCGGTCTGTTGGGGGCGATTTTGGAAGTTTGGGTTGAAGATTTTTTTAAGGATATTAAAGGTAGGCTTTTCCGTTTTGGGGATTCATTTTGTTTCCCCTTGCCGGGGCAGAATTTAAAAGGGTTTGTTAACTTTGGGAAAAGAAACCAACGTAGTTCGAAATTGGGAGAAGTATCACTTCATGGTGCTGAAAGGTATTGTTTGGGACATAAAAAATCTCAGCAGGGGATTGAAGTAGATGAGGGCCAAAGTTGTTTACTATGCAAACTTCCCCCCCCCTTTTTTCCCGGTTAAAGCTATTCGGATTTTTCTGGGACATGCTGGATTCAAAAAAAAAAGGTTTTCGTTTCTCAAGGGTTTTTCCCCAAAAAATTTGGGCTCTTTCCTCTCAACCAGGTTGTTGGAGAAAAAACATGGGTTTTTAAATTTTTCAAGGGATAATGTCCCCAAAGGGGCCTTTTGGGGGAAAAAACCTAAAGGAGAAACTGGCCCAAAAGGCCCTCCTATCATGGTGGCTCCAGATTAGAACCAAACCTTTTTAAAAACCTGATGGGGGCGATCCCAAAGGCACTATTTGGTAGGGGGTTTGCCCTTGGTCAAGGAAAGGAAAAACCCATTTTAGCCAATATACTTTCCAGAAAAACTCTAACCAGGGGGTTTAAGAGAAAAAAAACCACAAACTGAGAGGGAAGTTTTTGGGGGCCATAGTTTTTTGGTTTTTAAACAAATTTCCCGATCCAAACTTGTTCTTTCTGGGTTGGGTTTAGTGTTACTGACCTCCCTTTAAAAGATTAAACTTAATGCCCAAAAAAACGGATGAAAAAAACCCCGCCTCATCGGGTTTAATACTCCTATTGCAAGAATTTAACCTTGAATCAGAGCCCAAAAAGGGGGGGAAAAAAATTCTTGCAGGGGTTTCATCTATCTCGTTTGGGGAAAAACCCATGTGGTGGGGCAGTTGAATAAAAGAAGTTTATTAACGATAGTTTCCTAAAAAGGGGGGATTTGTATTCGGGTAAACAAAGTTAGCAGTTTGGGGAGCCCCCCTTTTTTTTGGGCGGACAGGGCCCAACTATTAGTTGTTAGGGCCCTTTCCCAAACGGGCATGTCAAAGCAACAAAAAAAGAAGTTTTTTAAAGGGACCTGAAGTATTACTATTAGGGAAGCCCCCCCTACTTTTTTAAGGTATTGTTTAGACCAAAAATGATCGGGGCGTTGTGTCTAAAATGCAAAGGGAAAAGGGGGGGAGATTTTAAACCCTTTGGGCCAAAAGTGGGCCCTTTCCGGGGGAAACACCAAACAGTGCAAAACAGGACGGCCCCACAAAGTCTAGAGCTGGGTTTTTTTTGGGCCCGTCGTATTAAGGGGAGGGCCCCAAAGTTTTGTGGGTTTAAAATGCGACCCGACCCCAAAGAGACCGCAAATTTCACGGGGGGACGAAATGCCACAGCATATTTTTTTGGGAGTGTGAAGTTTTTTAAATGTATGGGGAAATTGATTTTATGGGGCCATTGATGTATTAAGGGGCCCAGAAGCGAAAAGTTTCTACCAAAAAATGACGCAAAGGGGTAGTTTCAATTTTCCTAAAGGGAAGCTTTTTTTGCCGTTTTGGGGGGGGCCCAAAGCACTAATCGTGATCGGGTACTTTTTTTGGGGAAAACCTAGGTTGAAAAAGTTTTAAAAAAAAGTTTACAAAAGTGACTCTTTCGTTTTAAACTCCTTATCATCCAAAAGACAAGGGGGCGTAAGTGGTTTTGAAAAAAAAGGAGGGGCCAAAAGCGGCATTTTAATGAGTCAACTCCCCAAAGCATGGGCGAGGGGGGGGCAGACAGGTTGGGACGATGCGTTATGGGCTTATGGGACAGCCTACAAAACCCCCCACTTGAAAAAACTCCTTTCTGGTTGTTATGGGAAAGATGTCCCCTTACCCAGTTGAGTTTCGGGATGGGGCATTCGGGGGGCCAATAAAAGACTATCAATCTCGGATCCGACAAGTCAGGGGCCCCACAAGAAAAGGGGAAAGATTAATGGGGGTTTTTAATAGTTAAGAATTATGGCCAAAGGGAAAAACGCTAAAAATCAAAAAAGGAGAGGGGCCAAAGCATATCATGAGCCAAAGGGTTTGTACCCCAAAGGCACAAAAAAATTTAAGGAAAGGGATATGGCAAAATGTTAAACCCCGATTAAAACCTTTTTTCCCGGGGAAAAAACCTCAAATCAAATTGGTCGGGGTCCTTTTGGGTCAAGAACGTTTCCCTTTTTAGGGAAAGGTGGAGTTAGAACACCTGAAAAGGGTATTTAAAGGGTTAATGACAGAGATTTAAAAAACATTCTTTGGAGAAAAGAAGGTCTTTGAAAAAAAGGGAGCGGAGTGACCCTCTTTTCGAATCCAAACTGCCCCCCCTTTTCCTTTTTCATTGGGGTCAGCCAACGACTTTAAACAAAAGCACGATTTGGGGAGGCCCATTCCCATGCATCTTTTAGGTTATTTTTTCCTTTTACAAATCATCTTTAAAAAATTTTATGAGTGGGGGGTTTTTTGTCGATGAGTTTAAAAAACGAAGAGGTACAAAATGGTCTTTAAAGCACCCCTAAGAGTGTGGGCATTTGTGAAAGGTTTCTCAAAAACCAGGGATAAACACGGGTACGGCACGGCCCAAATTTACAAGCGGGCCAAAAGGTAAGTTTTTTCCAAATTTTTTTGGTACAAGAGGGATCCCTGACAGGGCTTAAAAACACCCCAAAAAGTTGGCAACCGTAATCATCAAAAACCCCTTTTGGGTTTGCGATTTTAAATATATAAGATGCCTTTCCCTACACTTATTTCCTCATTCACACATTATTTCTTTTGGGAATTTCATTTTTTTTTTTCTTTTTCTTTTGGTTGGTTCCCTTGGTAAAAAGGACATCCTTCATAAAATCTTTAAAAAATTTCTCGGGGCTTTTATTGTATCTAAATCCCCGGGATTTAAAAGGGGTGGGGGGCGTAAGAATGCTCGGGGCTTTGTTCAGTTTGGGGTTAAATTTCTAGGGGCTTCGAGCCCGCAAATCCCCCGGAACTTAGGGGGGAGGTTGAATTTTAAAGTACGAAAACCGGTGCGAGAACGGAAGGTTTTCAACGCCTAATGGGGGAAAATCGTTTGGGGAAGGGGAAAAGTGGGGTTCGCTTGGGTATGGGTTTGGGGGAAAAAAAATTTGATAAATTTCTTAAAAAACGACCCAAAAGGGCCTTGGAGGGGGGCACTTTCTGAGCATTGGGGAGGCCCTTTTAAAGTTTTTGGGCTATGCAATGCTTCGTCAAAAATTTAAAGGGTTTTTAAGTTTCCCGGCCGGGCAAACCCAGGCTTGATAACGGGGTTTTCCTTCTACCCAAAGGGGATTTCCCCCGGTGTTGAAAGGGAGAGAATTTTTTCAAGTCCCTAGGCTTTTTAATGACAATGGTTTTTTTCGCCCCCAAAATTTGATTTTCCTCTAAACTTTCCAGATGCTTTTCCCAGGGGTTTTTTTTTTCCAGCTTTAGAGTGTGGAACGGTATGGAAAGGGGCCGGGTTGACCCAAACCCAAAATTTTAAGGGGAAAAGGCCCCTTTTAAACGGGAATTCCTGTTGTGAGTGTGCTTCTTTACTTTTGGGGCCCCGTTCAACCATAGTAGAGGTGATTCCAGGGTTTTGGGTGTTTGGCTTTCGGTTTTAATTACCAAACTGTAAAGTTGATCACAAGTCCCCCGGGTTAATGTTGGTTGGGGCGGGTTTGTTTGGTGTTTAAAAAAGCAGTCGGATTTTGGGGCATTACAAGGTTTTTTTTTTCGGCCTTGGGAAATTACCCATATTCTGAAAAAACTATGGTGTTTTTTCCAACACGGATTCCCAAAGGGGAAGTTGGGGAAGGTTAACCTTCCTCCCTTAGGGTTTGTTTTGCAAAAGGTGGAGGTTTCGCAAGGGATGCATCAAGATAAAACAACAAGAGAAAGGGGAAAGGATAGAACCCAAGCAGGTTAAAGGGGCAAGAGAAAGGGGCTCAAGGGGCGGGGCCAAATACCAAACCGGAGTTGGGAAAGGATTCGAAAAGAAAATTGACTAGGGGTTTTGGGAAGAAATTAAGAAAAGAACAAGTAGGAGTAAAAAGGCGGGGGGAAAAAGGGCCCTAAAGGGAGTTTTTTTTTTATTTCAGTGTTTACCCTGTTTTGGGGGAAATTGGGGTTTTAAAATCTTTTCCCCCAGGGTTGTGGCTTAGGGGAAGGGAGGATGGGGTATCAAAAAAGTCTCGAGTTGTTCTAGAGGGGGGGGGGAAAATCGTCACTCGGGGGGCGGTGCAATAAACCAAAGGTTTTTAAATTTTGGAGAATCCTTGGGTGCAGTTTTCTTGGAAACGACATAAAAACGCCCCAGTTTTTGGGAAAATGCCAAAGCAAGCAATCTCCGGAAATACTGAGGTGATTAGATCTAAATTTTCCAAATGTCGGGGGGCACTAAAAACCTTTGGGGGCCATCTGATGATGAAATTCAGTAGCTGATTCGGGGGTGGTTTAGATGGAAGTTGGACCCCTTGGAGATTTGGGGCCCGTTTGCAGAACACCCCTTTTTACTTTTTTTTTTAAAACTGTCCAAAAATTTTGTTTGTTTTCTGGAAGACGGCCCAAACCATAATTTTGAAACAAAAAATGCTGATGAAGGGGTTAGTTTTTATTTTCAGTTGATTATTATTTTCTTTTTGTTTTTTTTTTTTTGTGAGTTTAGGGTTTTTCAAATTTCACCAACCCGTTACGTCTGGCAGGGGTTTCTCAGGGATTTTTAATTTTGGGGCATCGCCTTTGCTTTCTGTTTAAAGGGATCCGCATTGTAAAAGTTCAGGGAAGTTTTTGTTTTCCTTTTGTTTTTTTTTTTGGTTTTTAAAAATTTTTATTTTCCCCTTTTAGGGGCATTTCATGGGGACATTGGGGCTTTGTCTTTTTATAAGTGTGGGGAAAAGGGGGTTAGGAAAACGAAACTGGGATTTTAAGGGTTTTTCCCAATCAAAAATGTAATTTCCCTCTTATTTAAGGAAATATTCATGATGATTTTTGGGCAATAAAAGGGAGGGGCAAAAATTTTTGTTCAAAAACCCCCGGGGAAAATTTTTTTAAAAAATTTTTATTTCTTTTTTTTTGTTTAGGGGGTAGGGTTGCAAAAATTAAAAGATAAAATTCTAAGTGAAGTGAACTTAAACTTGTTATTTAACCTTTACTTTCGGGATTTGAGTTTTGGAAATTAAGGTCACTAGTGAGTTTTGGGTTTGCTTTTTCCCTTTTTGCTCATTTGGTGGGGGTATGTAACTTGTAGGGAAGGGTAAATGATACTTGTAATTGGGTTTCCCTTTTTCGAAGAAGTTTCAAAAAAAAAAAAAAAAATTGGGAGAAATTGAAGAATAAAATAATTTAATGAAAATAGTTCTAAAGTAGGCCTCTTTGACTCAAATGATTAACCCTTTGAGAGATGCCCTTTTTGGGGAAAAAACATCTATTGACTCGGGTGACGAATTTGGGGATCAAGGGCTAAAAACCCGGGGCCTACAAGGGGGGGAAAAGAAAAGTCGGGAAAAAAAAAAAAAACTGAATTTAAAAATGAGCTTATATGAATGAAGTTAATTGTTTTGGAGGGTTGAGGTTCGAAGGGGTATTTTTTAAAACCTAGTAGTCAAAAGATCCCCTTGGTTTCGGGGCCCTTATGCCCAAAGGAAACCGTTTTAAAATTAATTAATTAAATTAAATGAGTTAATTGGACTAAAAACAAGAAAAAAATCCTAGGGACCCCTTCAAAGGGCTGGGGGAATAACGTCTTTTAAAACCCTCGAGTGTTAAACTTGGGGGCTTTGGGGGGGGATTGGAAAGTTCGTTCCCATGGGTCGGTTAACTTTTTTAAAAAGTGCTTTAAGGGTTTAACCCCCCAAAGATTAATTAAAGAATTGGATGAAAAAAAAAAAGGGAAAGGGAGCTGGGGGGAAAAAGTGGAAACAACAAGCCTTTAGCCCCTGTTATTTGGGCTTAAAAACAAGGGGTTAAAAGGATTGAAATACTTTATTTTACCTGTCTTTATCTTTGGGAAATTTTTTGACTTTGGGAAATTTTTGGGGTTTTAAATGAATAAGGGTAATAGTTTAATTTACTTAGATTGGGGGCTTTGGGAATTTTTTAAAATTTTTTTTTGGTATACAACTAATTGGAAAGTTTGGGAGTAAAGATTATCAATGTTTGGGGGTGTGTAGCATAAAAATTGATGATGTTTAAAAATATCTTCTCGATTTTTGGGAACTTATGAAAACTTTGTCCTTTGTGGTTTTTTCTTTTTTTCCGTTTTTGCTTGAGGACAAGCAAAAGGGTTTAAAGGGGGGGGGAAAATTTGATAAGGTAAATTAATCTTTAAAAAATCTTTGAGGGTTAATAAATGAATTTGTGTAGTCTTTTGAAAAAAAAATTTCAATGCGGATTCGGACTTAAACAAAATTAAATATATCATTTTAGGGGGTATAATACCAAAAGAAGGGGGAAAAAATAAAAAAAGGGGGCATGATTGAAGTTTAAAGATCAAGTTAAAGCTACTTATGGAAAAACATAAAAAAACCCACCCCCCATGTCATGAACGGGTTGCACACCTGGGGAAATGAAAGTTTTTTCATTTGGAAAAAGGAAAGGGGCAGGGCTTGTAAATTTTGGGGTAGGCTTGAAGGCCGTGGGCGACGCGGGGCCAAAAAAGGGGAAGTGGGAAAAGTCCATAACTTGGCAGGGTTTAAAAATTCTAGCCGTGCCAAAAACCTTGAACAAGGATAAAGGAAATTTTCGGTTTAAAAGGGAACCAAAAAGGGAGAAAAGGTTCAAAATCTGGCCGTGTTTGGGTGGGCGTATTGGGCGTTTGTTATTAAACTTTTCAAGTTTTCATTTGGGAAAAAAGGAAAAGATACTTCTATCTTTCCCGGGGCGGGAAAAATCCTCCCCAAATTTCCTTTTAAAAGTAAAAATTAGAACAACCCGGGGGGAAAAGGAGAGGGGGGAGGAGGGCCGGGCACAAAAAGGGAAACCCTAGGGGAACGAGAATTTTAAAAGGGTTTTTTCCCAAAATTTGAAGCCAAAAGATCTTTGGTTTATTTAGGGTTTCAATTTTTTTCTCTTTTGTTCTTTTTAGAAAGATTCATAGTAGCTAATTGTTTTATACTTGTTTCCTTTTGAGAAACCCCTAAATTGTCATGTAAGGATTTTTTTGATGTTTAAAAAATTAACCCTTTGATTTTTGGGAGTTTATTTGGGGGTGAAATTTTCATGGTTTTTTTCATCTTGGTATGGGGCGCATTTATTAAGTTTAAAATTAGATTTTTGTTATTAAAAATTAAAAAAGGCGTTTAATAAAGAAAATTTGGGGATGAAAAAAAAACCCAAACTTGAAATCCTAGAGATAGGTTAAAAGGGGGGTTTTCTGTATTAAATTGATTTTCAGGGTGGTCGGTTCAATTGGGGGAGTCCTAGGTTTTTATTGGGGGGCAATCTTAATTATTTTAATTAAAGAGAATTTTAAATTTGATTTTAATTAAAAATTTAGGGATTTTTGATCTTGAAAAAACCCTTTTAATTTTGTGTAAGAAACTCCGCAGATAGGAAGGTTGTTGTTTTAAATTTCATTAAAAATTTTTGAAATTAAATTTGGAAATTGCATGAAAAATTGGGGTAGATCGGGGGTAGGGGATTTTTTAAGATAAATTAAATTTAAAACAAAAGGGAGTAATTTGAATATTTTTTAATTTTGATCATTTTTATTCGTTCCTTTCAGATTTAGTCTTTTTAAACAGGTTTAATTGGGGTTTCACCCCAATAGTGAGAATTTTAAAATATTTAAAGGTCATCGTTAGAAAACTATTTACTTATAAGCCCCTTGGGGGATGGGATCCCTTTCCCTTCAAAGGGGTAAAAATTTGTAATTGAAAAGGTAAAATTTTTGCCTGGGGAACTGTTTCTTTAAGCTAAGATTAAAGTTTTGGATTTAAATTGTTGAACGTTTCAGATTTTCCACCAAAAAATGGCCACTTTAGGGGCTTTCTAACCAACTCTATTTGATAAAAATTTAAAAAAACTACCAAAGGGAAAAGGGATGTAGACTTTTAAGAAATCAAAAAATAAATTTGACAAAAAGGTAAAGGATCCTAAATTTAATATTGACCTAGATGGAGTCTTAAGGTATAGAACATGATTGTGCGTGCCGGGAGACATAAAACTGAAAAGAAATTTTAAAAAAGGGGCACACTATTTTTACTTATATAATCAAATTCAAGAGAGTACTAAAGTTGTAAAAAGACTTGAAGGGGTCACTATTTAGTAAAGAACATAAAAATAGGAGGTAATAAAAGTATTAAAAAGGTTTCCCGCCTTATTGGGGCAGATTCAAAATTGAACTTTAAAAGACCAACTAGAAAATTTGGGAAACCCCTTTTTTCATATTTGAGGGGAAAAAGGTAACATCTAACAATGGATTTCTTTTACGGGCCCTCTCGAGAATTAAAAGGAAATGGGGGGGGATGCAGTATGGTGAAAAAGTTGGCTAGCAAACCCAAAGTCTATTCTTTTTTTTCTTTTTTTATGTGCCCAAAACCAAGAAAAAATTTAAACCCCAGCACAAAAACCTTAAAAAGGGATCAAAATTGAAAACAATCAAAACCTGAAATCCAAACACCAGGGGCAAAAGAAATTTTAATTTCCCCTTTCCCAGTTTACGAAAACCCCTTAGTAAAAAGGATGGTCAAAGCTCGGAAATTTGTTGAAAAAGCAAAACCAACAATTCCCCTATGTTTTAAAATTTTCACCCAAAATAAAGGTTTTGTTTGGGATTTTTTGTCAAGATGAGGGGGACTTAAGCTTTCAAATTTGTATGTAAACTTTCCCCCAAAAAAATGAATTTTCTTTTGTTTTTCCATAAAAAGGGCCATTTATTGGGTGGGGCCTTTTTAAAGAAAAAATCTTAGCTAAAAAAATTTAAAAGAAAAGGGCAAAGGAAAAATCGACCTACAAAATTTTGAAAGGGGCTCCCCTTGGAAAGCTGTCGCCCTTTAATGGGGAAATTAAAACCCCCGGGTTTTCAAGGTGAGGGGGGCTCTCTATTTTTGTTTCCCTTGGGTCGCATTTTTTAAAGGGGCACTAACAAATGAAAAAAAATGATTAAATTTTTAAAAAAAATCATGTAAAAGAAATGAAGAAAATTTATTTTATCCTCTTCGATTCCATCTAATAAAATTTGGAACTTCAATGTTGGGTTCTTTAGTCCTTTGGGTTTTTTAGCTAAAGAAAGGGTGGTCTTGTAATTGGAATGATTTGATTCCCATCTTCTACTTAGGCTTGTGGAAGATTTGCCCTCAAATCTGAAGGAACTTCATGAAGATCTTCTAGTAAGTAAGGTGATAGATCTAAAATATTAAAGGTAGTAGAAACACTGTAGTCTACTGGTAATTCCAATCTGTAAGTGTTATTGTGATGGGCTCTAAAATCTTAAAAGGTCCATCTGCTCTAGGTGAAAGTGTCACGCCCCAAAAGGGGGCCTAGAAGTTTCCACTAAAATTTATCATGGCACGTGTGTACCCGTTACATGATATATCGTCTTACAGCCAGGGATCGTAAGACTGTAAATAATTAATTACATTTACGGCTAATCATAGTATATATAGTTATATAATAAAACATAACTATGGATTCCGTACCCCACGGTCAACCATGATCATAGAGAATCGGTATCCCCTACCAATCAGTAAAATGGAATAAATCCTAAGTTTCACAAATTCAATTTTATTTACATAGGGGTCCTAACATTTCATCTAAATAATCTATTCTTCACAATTCTTACTTTACCGTTCTTGTCTTCTAAAAACTCTTGACACTTCATCACTTTATCCCATCCCGAGCTTTCGTAACCGCTACGTGCAAAAGAGTCTGTGGTGAGGTGAGCACACTACGGTTCAGTGAATGGGAAGGTAATACTTTCAATGCTACACTCGCATAAGAAATTTCAAATCAAGTTATTAAATCATATGCTATGCATGAACAATCACATCAATGCAGCATCTCACGCAGTTTTCCGGTAATTGATGTGAAGTCTAGGGTTTATGCCCCCCTTGACCTTAGGTTGGGGATTCCAAAGCCACCATCAATGCCCGAGTCTTACACACAATTTAATTACTTTTATCGCTTTGTTATATTTGTATCATAGCTTTAATGATCTCGGCTCAGGTACCTCAATACACCGAGAATTACACCCCTAAGAGACAAGTTGGACTCAAAACCATCAAGGCGCAACAATCCTCTTATCACTTAGTTCGCACTTGGCGGAAAACAGCGATCCTTTGATCACTTCTGGCACGTCTTGTAGTAGTAATGGCCTTCAATCTCATGTAATGTCTTATGTAAATGCATGTCAATTTTAATCGAGTCCACTTCTTTAATTAATTGATTCGAGGTGACTAAACAATATACAATCATAACCAATTCCCATTCAAGGCAATAAGGAAAACTACCAAGCATTAAAGACTACCACTCTACAAACAATCAATAGGAACCTAGTGAAGTCCCATAAACAGTCCACTAACATCTCATTTTCACATCTACCATAATATAAGAAAGATCATGTGATGTGCCTAAAACCAAGATTAAGCACATGCAAAACTAATTTGAAAGACAACCAAATAATGTCAATCAAACTAGTCTCAATCACATGAACAATGGTGTCAAATCTCAATGTTTATAACCAATTCTTCCAATGAGGATGTGATAAATCTTAAGTACCCAAATTAGATTGCTCTGATACCAAAAAGATGATGTGCCCTAAATCCACTTAAAAGCACAATTAAAAGACTCAAGAAAAAGCAAACTTAAGTCAACAACAAACCGGCTCCAAAAGGGCAAAAATTGCGGAACCC
>JBBMOL010002327.1:0-25687 GCA_037954665.1 Laguncularia racemosa | reverse complement strand
AAAACATTTCAAAAAACCGTTCTAAAGGTCAGCTCATAAGGGCACTTTTGAGACACTTACCTAAGTTAGTCACGAGATGTGCACTTTCCTAAAAATCCGTTCTCAAGGTCAGCTCTAAGGGCACTTTTGAGACACTCTACCATGGGTTTTATTCGCCCAAGATGGGAAACTTTCCTAAAAATCTATCTTAAGGTTAGTCAGCCATGAGGGGGACTTTCCTAGATTCTCCCGATTAATCAACTCTTGGGGCATTTTCGGAAATATTCTTCCAAACAGTTGCTAGTCTAACAAGACGCCTCTGTTGACAGGTAGCTAGCTCATAAGGGCGCTTCCTAAGTAAATTTTTTTTCCCAAAGGGTTTTGCTGTCTGATAAGACGCTTCCTATCATCATTTCTTCCCCCCAATGCTTGAGGTGTTTCCTATCGCCAATTAGTCAACCCATAAAGCACTGTTTGGGAGGGAACATTACTCTTAAATTGTTAGGACCATCTTAAATCGTGGGATTATTAACTTTTGGAGCATTTTCCTCCCCAAAAAAAATGCCTGGTAACCAGCTAACCAAAGGCATGTATCTATTTAAGAGGCCAAAAATGGTTTGTCTTTCTTGTCTTTGTAGTTAAGTTTTTCAAACTTTACTACAAAGAGGGGCAGCTGTAAACACCCCCATTATGCCCTGGGAAATAAAAAATAATCACTAATAATCAATTCTTAATTTTTTCCAATTTTTTTCAATTTTCTTAAATTTAGCATAAATAATAAAAATATTAAAAAAAAAATAAAAATAAATAGGAAAACACATCAATTTTGAAAAATGATTTCAGAAATGGCAATAATAAATAGTAAATAATTTTTACAAATTTTTTGAAATTTCAAAAAAATACAAAAAAATAAAAAAATCGCATGCATATATGCAATTTGCGAAATTAGAAAAATTTAGGAAAATGGGTTAGCCCAGTTGGTTCGGACCACGGGCTTAAGGCGCCGTAGGAGCGCTCGGTCGCAGGTTCGAATCGCGGGGGAAGCAGTTTCTTCGTGTTTTAAGTTTTTTTACTTATCCAGGACACGTGGCAGCATCCGATTGGCTGGAGGAAAACGCACGCGCGGTCGCGTGATCATCTCCTACCTCGGGTCCGAGATCGCCGACGAAGGAAAAATTCAAATTTCGGCCGTTTCGATTCGATTTTTTGCACAAATCCAATAGATCTTCAATAGAATTGAGATAAACATCATCTAATTGGAAATCAAATTGCAACAAATCGATGGATTTACACAAATCAGAGTTGTTTTTTTTAACCAAAAATCGATTAGCTTCGATCGGGGGGAAATCCGAGTTTATCCAGCTCGGTTTCAAGCAGCTATAAATAGAGGAGGAGTGGGGGGGAAGCCAAATCACGAATCACAATTGAGAAAAAAGTGAGAAAAGAGAGCAAATCGGAGAGCATCGGAGGAAACCCAAAACGCGAACCGCCGATCGGAGACAAGCCGCCACCAGGGAGACATTCTGGGAGCAAACCACCACCATCATTGGATTCAGCACCCTCGAGAAGCAAGGATTCGACACCTCACCCGTGAAAAAAAGCCGCCGGAACGCCGTGTCCGACTAATTCGACCCGACCGCGCACCGACCAAATCCAGGGGGAGTCGGATTTTCCCGATTTTATTTAATTATTTATTTTTTTTTTTCCCCGATTTGATTTATTATTTTGTTATTAATTGTTTGTTTTTTTATTTATTTATGTTTTATTTATATTTCCATAAATAGGAAAATATTAGAAATTAGATTTCTTTAGGATTTAATAATGTAGAAAAATAATAAAAATGCAGAAAAACAATATAAAAATTTGAAAAATAATAATAGAACTTTTGATTTCAAAATAGGATAGATAATAACTTAGGATAAAATTTCACAAAAATTATAAAATTTAAATAAAAATCATAAAAAAAATAATAAAAAAATATAAAAATCATAAAAACTTAGAAAAATTATAAAAATTGTAGAAGAATAAAAAAAAATCATTAAAAAATTTAAAAAAAAATCATAAAAAAAGAGTCATAAAAATCACAAGAAAATCATTAAAAATCATAAGAAAATTCATAAAAAATTCAAAAAATTATAAAAATGAGTTTTATCACTTAGAAAAATTCATTTTCTTAAAATAAATACAAAATTGATGTTTTTCCTAAAAACCATTTTCAAAAATCAGATAAAATTTTAGGCTTCGATTTTTTTAGAAAAAAAAAAAAAGAGTAAAAAACATAAAGCAAAGAGATTTCAAAAGTAAAATTCACAAACCCATTTAAAGTTTTCAAAAAAGTGAACTATGGCTTGTTTGATCCTGGATATTTGGTACGTGGGCACCCATTCGAGTCAACCATAAAATGAAATAAAAAATCATTTTCTTGGAAATAATTAAAAAACATAATAAAAAGTACAGAAACACAATTAAACACATTTCTAAATAGGAACAATTTTAGGAGATTAGGTGGAACCGTAAGGTTTTAAATAGGTTAGCCTCCGGACTTAGAAACTTGGTTTTCCCTTTTCCTCTTTTCAAAAACGAGAAGAGGAAATAACGACGATTAGTATCCAAATTAAGACTAATCCGCTCCTTTAGTCTTAATTCAATATTTCCCAAGAACAGTTGGGTGGCGACTCCAAAAATCAAATGAAATCCTAAATCAAGTCGAGGATCTACATTAGATGAGCATGGGGTTTCTAGTCTAAATCGGATTAGGAATGGGAATGAGAAAAAATTAGACTCGACACTATATAACATATAAAAATGATATCTCATTTACATGATTTGTTACATCAAAAATATTTATATTTTTAATATTTTTCCCCTTTTTAATGATGACAAAACAATGAATATATGCAGAAATTTGTGCTCATATTGCTCAACCTACTAACACTTAATAGTCTACATAACAAATACATACAACATATTGCTGATATTCTACAAACAATAACAATATTCTTCCCTCAATTTAGTAATCTCTTGTTCTTTTTCTCTTTGTTCTTTTTCCCCCCCCTTTTTGTTATCATCAAAACAGAAATTGGGGCTTAATAAAGAAAAAAAAATCCATAATCAAATAGAAATCTTTCAGAAAAAAAAAAAATTATTCATTATCTATCAAAAAATTATTATTAGAAGATAGTCTAGGGTTACTCATAAGTATCATAAGCAACATCAAAAAAAATCATTAATCAAATAAGTCTTAGAAAAAATGAGATACATAATAGTTTAAATTTAAAGTCTTTCTTTTTTCTTCAAAAGACTTGTTAATTGATCAATAAAATCTTACCCCAACATTATTCAACCAATGCTTATCTGGTTTTGAAGTCTTCAAAAACTTTCCCCATAAATTTCCCTTTATGCTTCACCTCTTCTGCATCTGAAAAGCATTTAATTCTCATAATACTTCTAGGCCTCTTCTTGCTATTTACAAACAATGGTTCTTGTACTGGAGCTTTTCTTCATTTTTAAAGAAACTTTATATGGAACAAGCTTTTATGATGGGTTACTGAAAAGATCATATTTAGAGGTAAAACCTCTTGTTCAAAGTTTATCGATAGGAAAGTCATCAATTTGTCTAATAATTTCTTCAGTGTCTATTAAACCTTAAATCAAGTTAAAATTCTTTCTTATTGATTTTTTTTCAAGAACTTTAAAAGGAATTTATGATAGAGGAATTTCAAAATTGGTTAAAGATAGGATTTAGGAAATTCAAGATGTGGATGCTAAGGCTCATTAGAAGATCCCTCTAATCATAACTTTTCCTTTTGGTACATATTCCTCATGTTTTCATAAAATCAGATACCTTCCCCATTTCCTCTTTTTAATTAATCCTTTAGTAGCATCATAAAACTTCTTATCCCTAGTTGTCCATTCATCCCTCTAACCTAAAAACCAAAATTTTTTACATCTAAATTTGTGGAACTCTAGAACACCAACTCCCCTTAAATTAATGTATTTATATTCTAATAACCCAAAAAAACCCAAAATTTTATGGGCTTAGACTTCCAAAAATCTTCAAGTGATGTATATATGCCTCAAGATGTTTGCTAATCTACTAAAAATCATTAGCTAATCTTAAGAGTAACTTGGTATGAGTTTAGTGATAGTTATAGAACTACCTTTCCTAACTAAAAAGCATTTATTTATGAAGCTATGCAAGTTTATTTTTTATAAAAAGTAAAATAATTTATTCCATAATTTCTACAATCGAACATTATCGAATTTCCTTAATTCATCACTTAATGGGGTCACTTCTACTCATAAAAAAAAAACCTATCTCATCACATTCATCTTTCAACTAAAAAATAAAATCAAGTCTTCTCATAAGATAGTCACTTTGCACTCCTCTCATTATAGATTCTAGCCTAGTATCATCCTCTAACAAATTTTCATAGAATTCCTTGATTAGATTTTCTAAAAAAACCATTCCTAAAAATTGGCTATATTCTTCCATCTTTTAGAACAAAAAGACTTTCTCAATGTATTTTCCCCTTGGATTAAAAAAATTTGAAATTAATATATTATAACTCTTATCACTTCTTTCTTTTGACTTTCTTAAAAGACTCCCCTTTCTCCCTGGATTGTAAGTCTTCACCCAAAGAGGATTATCCCTTTTCCTATAGACCAATGGGTTTTAAATTTGAGGGTTCTTCTTATACTTATGAAACCTTTGGGTTGTTATTTGATTTGTCCTCTATTACTATTAGACCCTATTTTAGGTGAGGTGATGAATCTTTGATTCATTATGCATAAAGATCTTCTCACCTTGATTAATTTAAAGTTTGATTTGGGTCTAGGTTTTGGTAGAAAGGAGAGGAATCGTGGATAGAAATTGAATTTCCTTTTTATTGAGATTTTTTCCTTTTATTATTCTTTTTTCCCTTTTTAACATGGATTTTTTAAGAATAAATTCTCCCCCTAATTTGTGCATTCACTTTTGATTTAAGAAATTGCCTTTTCTATGTGTGATGGATTAGATCGATTTAAATTGCATACCTTATACTGACACTTGTCTGATTTAGCAGATGAGTATTTCAAGAGAACATAAACAGTCACTTCAAACAATATTTAACTTATTGGCAAGAAAAGCATACCTTTTTGGAACATAATTGACTCTCTTCCTTGTTTCCTTTAGAAAAGATCCATTCCCAAATTGCTTGTTATTCTCTTTTAGAATCCACATAACTCTGACTTTTTAAATTTGTGCCTTGATTTTTGCTATACTAATTTTTTCTTAAAATAATAATTATTTTTAATATGCCTATTTATTAAAAATAACGTGTGTAGGGGTTTTGAATACATACCTAAGACTTACACACCTTATATTATGATTAGTATACTTTCTCTAGTTGACCTTGTTCCAATAGTTAAGTTTCCTTCTTTCGATAGGTTGTCTCCATTGATCTTGGTTGTACCTACTATATTTTTTCATATAGTTGGTCGTACTTTCCTTATTCGTCATTTCATGATAGGTCTTCATACAACTTCTTCTTTTAAATTATGTAAAAACTTCTTTTCTTTTTCTGAAAGTGTGATAAGTCGCAAATACCCTATCTAGAGTAATTTAAATTGTGCTTTATTTTTGAATTTTTAGAAAGATTTGTTGAAGAAAAAGATGCTTAATGGAATGAATGTTAATTTCAGGATTTTCTAGAGTATTTTGGGGCCCCAAGGGGGGAGTTCTGAAGAGTCGGATCAAGTTTGGAAGGAATTGGATACAATACATGTGAAGTAAAGAATTCTTTGGAAAGTACACAAGCGAGGGTACAAACCCATGTACCCTTTGCTTTTGTATTTTGAAGTGGATGTCTGGAAAGTACACGAGTGAGATACACGGGCCCCTGTACTTTGCTTGTGTATACTGAAGTGGATGTCTGGAAAGTACACGAGCAAGTACCCCCCATTACTTTTCTTTTGTATCTAAGTTTTGCTGCTATGCAACATGTTTCAAAATACACGCCAATGTACACTCCCATGTACTTGCCGTGTTATTCACTAAGGACACTTGGAAAAAAGCAGAGAAACGAACGAGATAACTATCGTGTACCCACTCGTGTTTTTTCCAACCCGGGTACATGTAAAATAGCCCTTTATTGTAGAAGGGGGTTCCCGAATTTTGAAATTGCTTGACACACATAGCAGCGGGAAAGAAATTCTGTCATTTCCCAAAGGAGGTTGAAGACCCCGAAGGAGGAAGTTTCCCTTTTTAAAGGGCTGTGATAGAATTTTAAATTTTTTCTTCCGTTTTGTATTTATTTTGTCCAATTTTGGAGGAGTAGACTCAAAATCTAGATTTTGTTCGAAACTTCTCTGTCATGTGATAAAGGGATTCATTTTTTGCGAAGTTGTTGACTTTTCTTTGTTAATTGCGCCCTTCATTGTTTCTTAGATTCATAGATCCGGAATATAATTTATGCATGATATAAAAAGTTAATTGAGAATTGTTTTTTGATTAGATTTAGCAATTAATGAGTTTTGATTGTTCTTCTAGAGATGGGAAACAAGAGTCTTCTGTTTAATCAATTTTTTTTGATGCGAATTCACGTGTTTATGAATTCTAGGTGTATTAAAAAAGGAGAGTTAATTTTTGTAATTAGGATTAGATGGGTTAAAATTTGAGAAAGTGTTAACTTGACTGGGGAATTCGACGTATAAAAATAAACTACACCAATCTTCATAAATTAATAAATTATGTAGAGAAGGAGTAGAAAAAGACTAGGTTTTTTTGCCAATTGATAAATCTTCAAAAACCATTTTTTAGTGAGTTTTTTTTTAAATTAGAGTTTTTAAATTTTAAACCCAACATTTTTAAAGCGTCGGTTAGTAAAGGAACGAAGTTGTACTAGAGTTGGGTGTTTCTAGGGGACGCCCTGTACTTACCCAATACGTCCAGGGTAGGTACATTTCCCTTTGCAACGTAGTTAAATTTGGGAACAGCTTAAAAACAAAAGCTACATTGGCAACGATAAGTTTTGGGCCATTGGGGGATACCCAATTTTAAAACATTTTTTATTTTAATTTAACCAATTTTATTTTTTTATTTTTTTTCATTTTTTTCCTAAAATTTGGAGCTCAAATTTTTTGTTTTGTTTACAGTGCTGACCAAACCTCTAAGGAATTGCTTTTTTTAACCCTAAACCAGAAAATTTTTCTTTTATAGAAAAACAACACTCGACTGATCAAAATATTTGTATTCAAGGAAATCATAAAGGAAAAAAAGGTGATAAATTAATAATCATGTAAGAGCTGAATCAAGGAAATTTTTGTGTAGCCCCCCGTTTCAAGGTTGAAAAAGAGGGGCCGGGGTTAATGACCCCTAAACCAATTCGTTTTTTTCCGGGCCAAACTTGAAGGCGCGCTCTCTTTCCGTCCTCGGGAGGAAAATAATTTTAACTTAACCTGCCATGTCAAGGTGGGGGAAACACCAATTTGAGGGTTTTACGGGTGGAGTCCAAGGTTTCCAACTTTTTGGGGAATAGCGATCCTTAAAATTTAAGGAGTTGGGAATTTTGCGTCCACCTCGGCTTTCCCCTTTCTCTTTAAAGGGGAAAGGGCTAAGCATGGCTGAATTTTTCCGGGAACCCATTACCATGGCAAGGTCTTTTTAAAAATTTTAGGGAAAAATTCTTCCCCCTTCAAAACCCAAACTTCGAGCGAGATTAATCTTTCATCATTAATGGACTTTGAAAACCGGAAGTTAAGACTCAAGGGGAAATGCCACACCAGGGGAAAATCCTAGATGGTTCAAGTTTAGATATTTTATAATGGGTTGAACTATCAAACTAGACAAACATAGATCCGCAGCTGATGGCACCTTGAACCATAAAACTCCTGAAGAAATTTGACTCTTTTGAAGACATGGCCGCGAAAAATTTAAAGAATGGTCCCCTGGTAGGGGCAGAGAAAAGAAGGGGTACATTCTTGAAGTGGATGGGCTACTTCTATCATGTTCAAAGTTGAGGCTTTATCTAGAAAGATCGATGGTTTGGCTGTCTCACAACATCATTTGGCTATCGGGAATCCTTAGGTGGTGAAGAAGGACAAACTGAGCAAGTGGATTATTTGGGAAACCCAATTGGGCCCCCAGAACAATCCATATAGCAATACTTATAACCCGGAGGAGAAATCACCCAAATTTTTCTTGGAGTAACAACAGTAATATTCAGAAGGGCAATCCCAATCCTCCACCATGTTATCAGAGGCCAATGGTCCAGAGTTCCAAACCGCCAATTGAAGATCTCCTCACAAAATTTATCAAGGGTTCAAAGACCGACAGAAGCCTTGATTTGATTCTGAAAAATCAAGACTCGGCTTGAGGAATTATGAGGCATCAATATACAATCTTGAAAACCAGGTCGGTCAGATAGCTAAGCTTCTATCAAGAGATCTCAGGTTCCTTCTGGGAACACAAAAACCAACCCTACAAAACATATTAAAGCTGTCACATTACGAAGTGGTAAGGAACTACAACCAAAGGTTCAAAAAGAAGAGAGTCCCGGTGATTGAACCAGCAAAAGAACAAGTAGTTCTCAAAGGAGGGGGAAAAGCTTCAAAAAATCACCTAAAGAGAAATCATCACCTCCACCAATCCCAAATACAAGCCCAATGTTCCTTTATCCAGCACGACTCAAGAAGGACATAACAGAAAGAGCACTATGGCAGATTTTTAGAGATATTCAAGCAATTGCATATCAACCTACCTGGTTGAGGCATTATCACAAATTCCACGATATGCAAAAATTTTTGAAAGAGTTTTCTATCGAACAAAAGGAAGCTTTGAAGAGTTCTCCACTTAACTTTAGGGGAGAATGCTCACGGTAATTCAAAACAAACTCCCAAAGAAGTTAAAAGATCTTGGGAGCTTTACCATCCCTTGCCTGATAGGGAACTTATTTGAAGAACGGGCATTAGCTGATTTGGGAGCCAGTATTAATTTGATCCATACAAGATGTTCCAAAAATTGGGTATTGGAGAACCGAAACCGACCAAAATGAGTCTTCAATTAGCCGATCGATTAGTCAAATTCCCGAGAGGAGTAGTTGAAGATGTATTAGTGAAGGTACAAGACTTCATCTTCCTGGCAGATTTCGTCATCCTTGACATGGAAGCAGATGTGGAGGTCCCTCTTATATTAGGGAGGCCATTTTTGGCTACTGCTAGAGCCGTAATTGATGTTGGGGATGGGAAGTTAGTGTTGAGAGTGGGAAATGAAGAGGTCATAGTGAAAATGCCTAACGTCCTCAAACAAAGCCTGCACCATGATGATACATGCTATGCAATCGACTACCTCGACTTCACAGTTTCGGATTCATTGCAAGACCTGTTATTGGTGATGCATTGGAATTGTGTTTGATGAATGGGGAAAGAGCAACCTGAAAATATGGCGATTAGAGTAGTTGTCAATCAGCTTAATAATAATCCTGAGTTGAGAGAAGAAAGAAGCTTTGAAGGTATGAATAGATCCACCATTCAGAGATCGAAACCTTCAATTGAGGAACCACCTAAGCTAAAATTGAAACAACTACCAGACTACCTCCAATATGCGTTTTTGGAGAAGATTCTAAACTTCGAATCATAATTGCATCAAATCTGGATCGAGATCAGCAGGAAAGGTTATTGCATGTCCCGGGGCAACACAAGAAAGCAATTGCATGGAAAATTGCAGATATAAAGGGGATTTACCCATCGTTTTGTACACACAAAATTTTGATGGAAGATTGTGTCAAGCTAGTGGTACAACCGCAGCGCCGACTCAATCCAAATATGAAGGATGTTGTCAAAAAGGAAGTCATCAAATTGCTTGATGCAGGAATGATCTACTCGATTTCTAATAGCTCATGGGTGAGCCCCACTCAAGTAGTTCCGAAGAAAAGGCGGTATGACAGTAGTACCGAATGAAAAGAATGAGCTCATCCGATGAGAACTGTCACTGGATGGAAAGTCTGTATAGATTACCACAAGCTAAATGACGCAACTCGAAAGGATCATTTTCCTCTTCCATTTGTGGACCAAATGCTTGAAAGGTTAGCTGGTCATGCATATTACTGTTTCCTCGATCGGATGTCTGGATATTTTCAGATTCCTATCGCACCCGAAGACCAGGAAAAGACGACATTCACATTCCCTTTTGGGACCTTCGCTTATCGACGCATGCCTTTCGGATTATGCAACGCTCCAGCCACCTTTTAGCGATGCATGATGGCTATTTTTGAGGATATGGTAGGAGATAAGATGAAGGTATACATGGATGATTTTTCTGTTTTCAGAAATTCTTTTGATGAGTGTCTCCACCATCTTGAGTTAGTGTTGCAACGTTGTGAAGACACTAACCTGGTCCTAAATTGGGAGAAGTGTCATTTTATGGCAAAAGAAGGTATTGTTTTAGGCCATAAAATCTCCAAGAAAGGAATAAAAGTGGATGAGGCGAAGATCGAAGCAATTTCTAAATTGCCCCCACCATCTTCAGTTAAGGCAATACGAAGTTTTCTTAGCCATGCAGGGTTCTATCGACGATTCATTAAAGATTTTTCAAAAATTGCTAGGCCAATGACAAAACTCTTGGAGAAGGATACCTCCTTTGACTTCAACTAGGAATGCATTGATGCATTTAAACTCCTCAAGCAAAAACTCATCACTGCACCTATCATGGTCACACCAACATGGGACATTCCCTTTGAGATTATGTGTGATGCTAGTGACTCGGCTGTGGGAGCTGTTCTAGGTCAGCGAAAGGACAAATACTTTCAACCCATTCATTATGCTAGCAAAACACTCACTCCTGCACAAGAAAACTATACAACCACTGAGAAGGAGTTGCTAGCAATTGTCTTTGCCTTTGACAAGTTCAGACCATATCTCATCTTATCTAAGGTCATCGTATACACAGATCATTCCACCTTGAAATTCTTGCTGACAAAACAGGATGCAAAGCCACGCCTCATTCGGTGGATTTTGCTTCTTCAAGAGTTTGATCTTGAGATAAGAGATAAAAAGGGTGCCAAAAATCTAGCTGTCGACCACTTGTCACGTTTGGAGAATCCTTGTTTAGAAAGATCGAACGAAGTTGAGATCAACGATGAGTTCCTTGAGGAACGATTGTATGCCATCAAGACCGTTGAAGATGATATCATCCCATGGTTTGCTGATATTGCCAATTACCTAGTGGCAAGGGCCCTTCCTAAGGATATGAACAAGCAGCAGAAGAAGAAATTCTTCACCGAATTGAAGCACTACTACTGGGAGGATCCACATTTATTCAGAATTTGTTGTTGATCAGATGATTCGAAGGTGTGTTTCCCATGAAGAAGGATGGAAAATCTTATTCCACTGTCACAGTGGGCCAGCGAGAGGACATTATAGTGCCAATAGGATGGCGCACAAAGTATTGGAAGCAGGATTTTACTGGCCGTCATTGTTTAGGGATGCTCAAAGCTATATAGCTCAATGTGACCGATGCCAGGGATGGTAACATATCAAAAAGGAATGAAATGCCACAACACTACATATTAGAGTGTGAAGTGTTCAATGTGTGGGGCATCGACTTTATGGGCCCTTTTCCTCCTTCCTTTGGAAAATAAATACATATTGGTAGTCGTGGATTACGTCTCTAAATGGGTAGAAGCACAAGCCTTGCCGACTAATGACTCCCGGGGTAGTGGTTTAAATTTTTTGAAGAAGCTCTTCTGTAGATTCGGGGTCCCACGGGCACTCATAAGTGATAGAGGTACACACTTCTGTAATTCGCAAGTTGAAAAGATTCTTAAGGGATATGGGGTGACACACCGTCTTGCTACGCCGTATCACCTCTAAACTAGTGGGCAAGCGGAGGTTTCAAACAGGGACCTAAAGCGTATCTTGACAAAGTCTGTGTCTCACCATAGACGAGATTGGGCCGAGAAGTAGATGATGCTTTGTGGGCATATCGGACAGCGTACAAAACCCCACTTAATACTACTCCATATCGATTGGTCTACGGGAAAGCTTGTCATTTACCAGTTGAGATTCAGCACAAGGCATTTTGGGCGATCAAATCTGCCAATTTAGATCTCAACCGGTCTGGAGCACATCGAAGGATGCAACTTAATGAGCTAGATGAATGGAGCTCATGGCATATGAAAATTCATATATATACAAAGAGAAAGCCAAGAAGTTTCATGATGCTCGGCTACCACGGAATGGACAGTTTAATGAAGGGGACATTGTATTACTATTCCCTAGGAAGCTTAAATCAAGATGGTCCGGTCCATTCTGGGTAAAAAAGGTTTTTCCCTACAGCACAGTTGAGTTGGAACACTCGGAAAAAGGCATGTTCAAGGTGAATGGTCAAAGGCTCAAGCATTACCTTGGGGACCAAACAGTCTTGGAAGAAAAGGAGGAGCTGAACCTCATTCTCATCTCCATTTGAGCTCCACTGGTTCATTACGACGAGCTAACGACGTTAAACAACAGCGCTGTCGAGTCTAATTTTTGAATTCCCATTCCTAATCCAATCTAGACTAGACCTTATGCTCATCTAATATAGATCCTCGACTTGAGTTAGGAATTTTGTTTGATTTTTGGAGTCGCCACCCAACTGTTGTTGGGAAAAATTGAATTAAGACTAAAGGAGCGGATTAGTCTTAATTTAGACCACTAGTCGTCGTTATTTCCTCTTCTCGTTTTTGTGAAAAGAGAAAAAGGGAAAACCAAAGTTTCTAAGTCCGGAGGCTAACCTATTAAAACCTTACGGTTACCACCTAATCTCCTAAAATTGATCTTATTTTAGAAATGTGTTTTATTGTGTTTCTGTTACTTTTTATTGTGTTTTTGAGTTATTTCAAGAAAATGATTTTTCATTTCATTTTATAGGTTGACCCGGATGGGTGCTTACGTACTTGCTACTCAGGATCAAACAAGTCGTAGTTCGCTTTTCTGAAAACTTTAAGTTTGTTTGTGAATTTTAATTTTGAAACCTCTTTTGATTTATGTTCTTACCATTTTTGGGATTTTTCTAAATATTCTAAGCCTAAGCTTTAATCTGATTTCTGAAAATGATTTTTAGGGAAAAAACATCAATTTTGGATTTATTTTTGAGAAAAATGATTTTTCTAAGTTCTAAAACTCATTTTTTTTATTTTGTGATTTTTATTATTTTTCTTGATTCTTTTATGATTTATTATGATTTTCATCATTTTTATGATTTTCGTAGTTTTTTTTTCATGATTTTTATTAAATTTTCTATAATTTTTGTGAATTTTTTAAAAAATTTTATCCTAAGTTAATATCTATCCTATTTTGAAATCTAAAGTTTTATTATTATTTTCCTAATATTTTTATTTTTCTACATTTTATTATTTTTTTTTCTTATTTTTTTTCTTTTCTTATTTATTATTTTTCTACATTATTAAATTCTAGAAAAATCTAATTTCTACATTTTCCTATTTATTAAAAATAAAACATAAACAAATAAATAAATAACTAAATAAAAAATAATAAACAAATAAATTAATTCGGAATAAATAAATAAACAAAATAAAATAATTAAATAAAATAATAAAAAAATTCAGAAAATCCGACTTACCTGGATCCGGGTCGGTGCGCGGGTCGAGTCGGATCGGTCGGATGTGGCGGCGGAGGGTGCTCGTTCACGGCGTTCTGACGGCCTTTTGCAGCGGGTGAGGTGTCGAATCCTAGCTTCTCGAGGGTGCTGAATCTAATGGTGGTGGTGGTTCACTCCCAGATTGCCTCCTGGTGGTGGTTCAACTCCGGTCGGTGCTCGCGGTTTTAGGCTCTTCTCCGATGCTCTCCGATTTGCACTCTTTCCTCACTTTCTCTCAATTGTGATTCGTGTATTGGCTTCCTCCCCTCCTCCTCTATTTATAGGCGTCCGGAAACCCTCTTGGATAAGCTCAAATCGGCCGATTTGGATAAATCCGAATTTCTTCCGTTTTTAGATTTGATTTTATCCCGGCGATTTGATGTTGATCTCTTGTTTTTCTTTGATTTATCTTATGGATTTGGCTTTATCTTGACAGTAATCTAGAAGATTTGAAAAAAAATGATCAATTCCACCTTCGTCGGACTTGCTCCAGCTTCTTCTCGCGTCTGTCCGGGTGAAGAAGACGATCACGCGCAACACGCGTGATTTCCTTTGGCCAATCACGCGTTGCCACGTAGCAGATCCAGGGAAAAGAAAGAAACATTTTTGCCGAGCGCACGCGGGGGATTCGAACTTGCGACCTCCAGCCTTCACACGTTCCCTATACGCACGCACGAGCAAGCTGAGCTAGCCCAATTTCCCGATTTTCTTTATATCGCAAATTACATATATGCAATGTGATTTTTCCATTTTTTTGTATTTTTTTGAAATTTAAAAAATTTGTAAAAATTATTCATTATTTATTATTGCCATTTCTGAAATCATTTTTCAAAATTGATGTGTTTTCCTATTTATTTTTATTTTTTTGGATATTTTTATTATTTATGCTAAATTAGGGAAAAATTGGAAAAAATTGGAAAAAATTGAAAATTGATTATTAGTGATTATTATTGATTCCTAGGGAAAAAATGGGGTGTTTACAGCTGCCCCTCTTTGTAGTAAAGTTTGAAAAACTTAACTATAAAAACAAAAAAGAAAAGACGCCATTTTTGGCCTCTTGAATAGATAACGTGGTCCTAACAATTTAGAGTAATGTTCCTTCCCAAAAAGTGCTTTATGGGCTGACTAATTGGCGACATGACACATCTTAAGCATTGTGTAGGAATGTATGAGAAATAATGATAGGAAGCGTCTTATCAGACTTGCAACCTTGGAAAGAAAATTTACTCAGGAAGCGCCCTTATGAGCTGGCTACCTGTCAACAGAAGCGTCTTGTTAGACTAGCAACTGTTTGGAAGAATATTTCCGAAAAGTGCCCCAAGAGCTGACTAATCGGGAGAGTTTAGGAAAGTGCCCCTCATGGGCTGACTAACCTTGAATTGAATGCCTCAAAAAGTGCCCCCTATGGGCTAACCTTGAGCAAATTTTTAGGAAAGTGCCCCTTATGGGCTGACTAACCTATGATAAAAATGTCTCAAAAAGTGCCCCCTATGGGCTGACCATGAGAACAAATTTTTAGGAAAGTGCCCCCTATGGGCTGACTAATCTGGAGTTGAATTGTCTCAAAAAGTGCCCCCTATGGACTGACCATGAGAACAAAGTTTTAGGAAAGTGCCCCCTATGGGCTGACTAACCTGGAATTGAATTGTCTCAAAAAGTGCCCTTTATGGGCTGACCATGAGAACAAGGTTTTAGGAAAGTGCCCCCTATGGGCTGACTAACCTGGAATTGAATTGTCTCAAAAAGTGCCCCCTATGGGCTAACCATGAGAACAAAGTTTTAGGAAAGTGCCCCCTATGGGCTGACTAACCTGGAATTGAATTGTCTTAAAAAGTGTCCCCTATGGGCTGACCATGAGAACAAGGTTTTAGGAAAGTCGCCCCTATGGGCTGACTAACCTGGAATTGAATTGTCTCAAAAAGTGCCCCCTATAGGCTAACCATGAGAACAAAGTTTTAGGAAAGTGCCCCCTATGGGCTAACTAACCTGGAATTGAATTGTCTCAAAAAGTGCCCCCTATGGGCTAACCATGAGAACAAGGTTTTAGGAAAGTGCCCCCTATGGGCTGACTAACCTGGAATTGAATTGTCTCAAAAAGTGCCCCCTATGGGCTAACCATGAGAACAAGGTTTTAAGAAAGTGCCCCCTATGGGCTGACTAACCTGGAATTGAATTTATCTCAAAAAGTCCCCCCTATGGGCTAACCATGAGAACAAAGTTTTAGGAAAGTGCCCCCTATGGGTTGACTAACTTAGGATTGAATGTTTAGACAAGTGCCCAACTAGGGGCTGACTCATCTTATGCTTCTGAATATGTTTTCTACGGACTGAGCTATATGATGTGATGCTTTTCATGATAGTTATTTATTTTAATATGCTTGCCAGTTGATAGCAACTAAACAGCCGAACCTTCGTGCTGGTTTACTTCTGCTTCATTTCTTCTTATCTTGACACGGGGTTGAAAATTTTGATGTGCTCCCTTTCTTTATGCTTAAGGCTCTTTTGATGGTAATGTTATCCTAATGATGCGCTCAGTTCTAATGTTCAAAAATAGATAGGATTATATCACAAACTATATTAAGATTCATTATCATTTCAGCATTTATCTTTCATTGGTGATATGGTGGGTAATGTGTTTAGGAATATTTGTTGTGATGAATTGATTTGAATTTATTGACCATTCAGGAATATTAACTTTGCTTGCAAAAAGTAAAAATTTGACTTAACGAAATTTATATCGAACATTGGCTTTCATAAAAATTGGCAAAATTTCAATTTCCTTGCCTAAGGATAGTACATCTTTACAACATCTGTGTTAATGGGGTCTCTCAATTCTAGACCATCCATTTGAGTTAATATCAGAGCACCTCCTGATAAAACCTTTTTCACCACATAAGGGCCTTCGTAGTTTGGGGTAAATTTCCCTCTAGAGTCTTGAGCATTCGGGAGAACCTTCCTTAAGACCAGATCCCCCTCTTTAAAGTACCGAGGTCTCATCTTCTTGTTAAATGCTCGGGCCATTCTTTGTTGGTAACACTGGCCATGACATAATGCGGTAAGTCTTCTTTCATCAATCAGATTCAGCTGATCAAGCCTCTTCTTTACCCAGTCTGACTCAGTTAACTGAGTTTCTGCCAGGATTCTGAACGATGGTATCTCAACTTCAACTGGTAGCACTGCTTCTGTACCATATACCAATGAGTAAGGGCTGGCTCCTGTAGATGTTCTTATTGAAGTCCTATAAGCCATGAGAGCAAACGATAACATTTCGTGCCAATCTTTGTAAGTTGTTGTCATTTTCTCGAAGATCTTTTTGATATTTTTGTTAGCTGCTTCTACTGCCCCGTTCATTTGAGGTTGGTAGGGAGTTGAATTTCTGTGGCTTATGTGGAATAAACCTGTCATCGATTTGTTGTTGAGATTGGTACCATTGTCGGTGATGATAGACTCAGGAACTCCATATCGGGCTATTATGTCCCTTTTTAAGAAGCGGACTATTACCCATTTTGTGACATTGGCATATGATGAATCTTCTACCCATTTGGTGAAGTAATCAATCGCTACTAGTATGAACCTGTGGCCATTGGACGCTGTCGAAGTGATTGGGCCTATTATGTTGATTCCCCACATGGAGAATGGCCATGGTGCTGATAACAAATGTAGCTCATTGGGCGGAGCATTGATCTGGTTCGCATAGACTTGACACAAATGACAGTGCTTGACATATTTTATGCAATCTGATTCCATGGTTAACCAATAATATCCTAACCTCATGATTTTTCGGGCCAACATGTAGCCATTCATATGAGGTCCACATACTCCTTCATGTACTTCTTTCATCAGTTCGCATGCTTCATCTTTGTTCACACATCTCAACAGGGTAGTATCAGATGATCTCTTGTAAAGTATGGACCCACTTAATAGGAAATGGCTTGCTAACCTTCTGAGTGTTCTTTGGTCATTCTTGCTAGCCATTTCGGGGTATTTACCTTCTTGGAGAAAGGTCTTGATATCGTGATACCAGGGTTTGTCATCTTGTATCTTTTCCATTGTTAAACAATAGGCGGGCTGGCTTTCGATGTCTATTTTCATCGGTTGAACTTCGGCTCCCCCTGTTATCTGGATCATAGATGCTAGCGTGGCTAGTGCATCTACGAACTGATTCTGAGTTCTCGGGATGTATGTGAAAGTGATTGCTTTGAATTCTTCAATCAGCTCTGTCAAGTGTTGATGATATGGTACCAGTTTGGGGTCTTTAGTCTTATATTCCCCTCTTATTTGTAGTATGATGAGCGACGAATCCCCGTATACCTCTAATTCGTGGATTCCCATTTGGCAAGCCATTTTGAGGCCAAGAATACATGCTTTATATTCTGTGATGTTATTGGTATAGGGAAATGTAAGTCTCATCGCTGCAAGGATATTGAATGTCGTCCGAGGATATCAATACTGCCCCAACCCCACAACTGAATACATTGGCAGCTCCATCGAAAAACAGTTTCCATTTAGCATTCTGCTCTATCCCAAAGTCTTCTACCAGCATATCTTCCACTGTCAATATATTCTCATCTGGAAATTGGGCCTGTAGTTCTTGAGAATCTGTCTTGACAGGGTGTTCCGCCAATTGGTCGGCTAAGGCCTGCCCTTTCATCGAGTTCTGATTTATGTATGTGATGTCGAACTCAGATAGGAGCATTTGCCACTTAGAAATTCTCCCTATCAAGGCTGGTTTCTCTGCCAAGTATTTCAAGGGATCGTGTCTTGTCAGCAGCTCGATATGGTAGTAAAGGGTGTATTGCCTTAGCCGATGCATGACCCAAATTAGAGCACAACACGTCTTCTCCACCTCTGAGTACCTCTGTTCCCCATCTGTGAACTTCTTGCTCAGATAATATACGGAACGCTCTCTTCCCTCTTCATCTTTTTGCCCCAACACACATCCCACAGATTCAGGGAGTATAGTGAGGTATAAGAATAAGGGTTTTCCTTGCTTCGGGACTATCAAGACTGGAGGTTTTATAAGGTAGTCTTTGATTGCCCTGAATGCTTCTTCACATTCATCGTCCCATTCTATTGTGGCGTTCTTCTTCAACAGACGGAATAGTGGCCGGCATTTGTCGGTGAGCTGTGAGATAAATCGAGCTATGTAATTTAATCTTCCCAATAAGCTTCTTACTTCTTTAACAGATCATGGGGAAGGTAATTCTAATATGGACTTTACCTTGTCAGGGTCGATTTTAATGCCTTCTTGACTTATGACAAACCCTAACAATTTCCCCGTTGTGACCCTGAAAGTACATTTTTCTAAGTTTAACTTGAGCTGAAATTTTCTCAGTCGTTTAAACAATTTCCTTAGGATATCTATATGGCTTTCTCCTTCTTTGGATTTAGCTATCATGTCGTCGACATATACTTCAACCTCTCGATGCATCATATCGTGAAGTATAGCGACCATGGCTCTCTGATACGTTGCCCCGGCGTTTTTTAAACCGAATGGCATGACTTTGTAACAGAAAGTCCCCCACGTTGTGATGAAGGTCATTTTGGTTTTATCTTCCTCAGCCATTTTTATTTGATTATATCCTGAGAAACCGTCCATGAATGAGAAGAGATGGTTTCCCGCAGTGTTGTCTACTAGAACATCAATATGAGGTAGGGGGAAGTTATCCTTTGGCGTGGCTTGGTTTAAGTCCCAAAAGTCTACGCATACGCGTACTTTTCCGTTCTTTTTCATGACGGGGACTATATTTGCTACCCACTCTAGGTAGTCGGATACTTCAATGAACCCTACTTCTAGCAGTTTCTTGACTTCTTCTTTGATTTTCAGTAAGATGTCAGGCCTAAATCTTCTCAGTTTTTGTTTTTTAGGTTTGACATCTTCCCTTATGGGAAGCCTGCGAACTACTATTGACTGGTCTAGCCCAGGCATGTCACCATATGACCAGGCAAACACATCTGCATATTCCATTAATAGCTCGGTTATCTCACGTTTTTGTTCGGCACTCAAACTGGTCCCGATTTTGAGGTTCTTAGGGTTTTCCATGCTTCCTAGATTTACTGTCTCCACAGGCTCGTCGATCGAGATTCCGCTTTGTTCATGTTTTAGCCAATTTTCTTGTATTATTTCGTGGTCTAAGATATCGCTTTCAACAACTGACCCAGCAGTGTTGGAAACGATATCAGCGTTTTTACTTTCTACCTGCGCGAAATATCCCTGATGTTCGATGCTAGGAGATCTGAGTAACATGAAAGCATATATATAAGAAGGAAAAAAAAAACTGTAATTGAACTTGATAAAGAGTCTCAATAAATTTTTTTAATAATTTTTCTCTACTTTTGAGCTAACCTAGCGCTACTGATAGGATAACAAAACCAATTATTTAGAGCCGAATGCTGGTTGGACGTGCAGGGAGTTGATTTCCCTTGGCTGTCGTCCTCTTCATTCATCCGCAGCTCTTGAATGATGTTTGCCTTTCAGAAAGATTGTTGGAGAGGTGGGATGCACATCTGGGTGTCGATCAACTTCCCCTTCATTCTACCTTTGACATCTTTTGTTTGCGCTTCTTCTGCGACCGTAGGAATGTACCCTAGTCCAAACGTCCCATGCTGCCCCTCTTTAAACTGATGGCCCTCCTTGCTGGTTACCATGTTCACTTCATTGAAGATCTGCAGCCCCAGGTCTTCTGAACCCTCTTCCCCAATCTAAGGTATGGCAGTCTCCTTATATATGGCGTAATCCTGCTCGCTCAGTACAGTGACTATCTGCCCGTTTGCGATGAATTTGACCTTTTGGTGGAGACTAGAGGAGATGGCTCCAGCAGCATGTATCCAGGGTCGTCCCAAAAGCAGGTTGAAAGACCTTGGGATGTCGAGGACCTAGAAAGCGATGTGGAATACTTGTGGACCAATTTCTACTGACAGGTTTACCTCCTTCACTATGTCTCTTCTTGACCCGTCGAAGGCTCTGACCATTGTGGAGCTAGGTTTTATGTTGCTTGGATCGACCCCCAGTAAGTCGAGCGTTGCCAATGGGCAAACGTTGAGGGATGATCCGTTATCAATAAGTACCCGAGAGACAATGGTGTCATTGCACCTGACCACTATGAATAGTGGTTTGGTATGTTGGTCTCCCTATTCTCCTAGCTCTGCCGGAGAGAAGGATATTTGGTCCATTGCGAAGATGGAGTCCACCACGTGACCTAATTTGTCTGTAGTGATACCTTCCAGGACCTGAATCTTTTTTAGCACTTTAAAGAGTGCTTCCCTATGAGGCTCGGATGTTGTGAGAAGGCCCATGAGTGATATCTGCACTGGAACCTTATTTAATTGTTCCATGATCTTGTATTCGCTGGCCTTAACCATCTTCGTAAACGCAGCAAGACCCTCTTCCTCTTCTTCCCCTTTTTCCACATTGGGCTCTTCGGTCGGGCCTTTATACTTTGGATCGTATAATCTCCCAGAGTGGGTGATGCCTCCCACCATAGGAGGCCGCTCTTGTTCGAGGACCCGATAGTCGAACGGTGCAACCTTGTAATTCTCTGCCGGTATCGGGACATTGAATACATATCTTTTTCTTGGATTTGTACCTCAGTTGATTGTCCCTCATAGCACTGTATAACCCTGGGCTTCTAATGAGAGTTGATCATGTTGACAGTCTTCCCTTTTTCCTTTACCGGGTTGTCTTCCTTCTTAAATTCCGGTCCCCATCCACTAGGTGGCCCTTGCTCAGTCGGGGTATAAGAATAGTTTACCAAATACTGAAATCTCCCATGTGATTCTCCCAAAGTGCCAACCGTTGGGTCTCTGGCTAACCATCTTCTCTTAATGTGTGCTTTTGGAGTTTCTTCTGGAGCTTGGTGGGATTGCTTCTTTTGTTGCTCAGTTGAATTCTTTTTAGGGGCTTCTTTGGGAGCCGACTCCTCTAATGTGATCATGTTGATGGTAGGCTTGTGACTGGGCAGTGGGTTGGTGTTGACATTAGGTACTAGGGCATTCACGAAATCCAATTGTATGATTCCTGCATCAATTAAGTCTTGGATTTTGTGCCGGAGCCTCCAGCACCTATCTGTGGAATGCCCCTCCTGACCCATGTGGTAGTCACACTTGAGATTTGAGTCGAAGTTCTTAAGCTTGTACCGGTCATTGGGGATCTTGAAACTAATCAAGTTGTCCGCCCTTAGCCGAGCGAAGACCTGACTGAGCGGTATAGGGATGGGAGTGAATTGCCTTCAGATCCTGGCGGCCTGATTATGACCCATCGTGGGTTGTTGGACTAGGGTACTCGGGGTCTGGAATGTCACACGAGTCCCAGATTTTTCTACCTTATCGGTGGGACTGTGCTGACAGTGGACTCTTTAGCTCAGTTTCCTCTTACAGGCCTTTGTGTCAGTGTGACCCTAGGAGGCTCCATTGTTTGGAGTCTACCAGTGGTGATGGCATTCTCAATCCTACACCCTGTAGCCACTACCTCTGCAAAACTGGATGAGGTATGGCCTACCAGGTGTGAAAAATAGGTCTTGTCCAAGGTATTGACAAATATGGATGTCAACTCCTTCTCAGATATCGGGATGGCTACCCTGGCGGCCTGGGCCCTCCAACGCTGAGCATACTCCTTGAACGGCTTAGCATGTCTTTTTCGGAGACTCCCCAGGTCGATTACAGATGGGGCGACTTCAATATTGAACTTATATTGATCATAAAACGCCCGGGCTAGCTTCTCCCAAGTGTTGACAATGTTGAAGTCCAGGTGGGCATACCAGACCAGTGCAGGGCCTGTGAGGCTGTCTTGGAATGTCTGGAGCATGAGTTGGTTGTATTAAGCATACTTGCTCATTTTCCGGGCATATAGCCTGGTACGCATTTTGGGGCAGCCGGTCCCATCATACTTTTCAAACTCTGGGGTCTTGAACTTTTCAGGGTATATCTCTTCCCTGTATGCTGGCAGATTGGTGATTCCGGCCTGTTCAAAACCATCAGGGCCTTCAATGCTTTTCATCTTGTCATGGAGCTGCTGGAAGAGTCGCTTCTCCATCTCCTTCTGCCTCTCTTCCATCTCCTTTTTCAGGTCATCAAAGGTCGGCCCCTGGTTGACCTTTGGCTCATATTCAAAGGTCGGGTTAAGGTGGGAATTGATCTCTTCATATTCCGGAGGCTGTCCTTCCACTGCTTTCCCCTTTCTGGCCCTTGAATACTCTTCCTGGGTTGGCTGAGTGTTGCGTAGGAGGCCAATGCTTTCAGTTAAGAGGTGAACCTGGGCAGCTAGATGTTGGATTGTTTGTTCTAGGGACATGATCCTAGAGTCCGAGGCAGCTTCAGCATTGGCGTTGTTGCAGTTGTCGCCACTGTTGGCCATTTTTTCTCTTGAGCGCATGAAAACTAGGCTTCTAGGAGGGTTCGGTTGCCTGGAAGCTATTTTGATACCTGGACGCGCATTTTGTTTTTATTTTTAGTGCAATGAATGCAAGAATGATATGCATGTGTCACGCGGATGCTAAAAAGTAAAAAGGGTTGACAACTGATTGACAATGTGATATTGAAAATTCACTTTTATTGAAAATTCTGGAGTTCAAAATAAAATATTACAAATAAATATCTAATTCCTAGTTCTTTTAGTCTTCTGTTGTGGAGGCTCAGACTTCCACTGATGACGGCTTCCAATTCCTTGACTTTGGCTTGGCATTTCTCCAATTGTGCTTCTAGGGCCTTGTTCCTTTGGTCGGATTCCTTGAAACGTCCCTTCCAGATGTCTTTCTTATGATCTGCAGCTCCAAAGTATACCTCCATTCGGGCCTTGACCTGTTCTAGGTATACTTCTGTCTCTGGATTGATCTTGTCTGGTCTTGGTTGGGTGACGTTTGGAACCCGATATGCTCTTTCCCCTGTCTGGTATAGCTGGCGGATTACAAATTCTCTTGTGGCTCGGTGTTTTCCCACTTCACCATCTAACTCCCGAGGTCCACATTCGGGCTTTCAATTCTGGCTCCCCAAAGTGCTTTGACCTCTGCCATCTTCGCAAACTTCTCAGCTACTAACAGGTTCGGATCTTGATACTCAAAGGTAACTGCTTGTACCGAGGGGCGATAAACTATGTCTTGGATGGTACCAAATTGGCGGACCACTGAGTTGGGGTGATACCCAACACATCCGCTGATTCCGATTAAAGGCACTGCTTGGAAGTTTCTGCAGGTCAAGATGATTTTGTTACAGTAACTCCACCTGGTTGTCCATAGAATATCTTCGGCACTAAAACTCCTAAGCAGCTCTACCCAACTGTGGCTGGTAAGGTCGTCGGGTAGCTTCACCTTTTCTATACATGAATCTACAAGATCCACCTGCTGGGCTAAGGTTTTTCGGACCATGTTCAGCCCGAAACACTTAAGGTGGCTTACAAACCAGATCAACAGAAGGTTGAAGCTTGAGCGGAGAACCCCATGGCCTTTCTTCTTGAGGAAATTTAAGTTCCGGATCTGTTCAGCCAGTAGAGCTGGGATGTAAGATCTTCCCTCCAGAAATTGGGTCACCAGCTCTACGACCCGGTAGTGAATATAGAAGGCCCCAGTGGGGAACAATATGGTGGCGAAGGCTGTCAAGATGAAAGTATTCACCCTTCTCTGTCTGTAAGTTTTGGGGTCCCCACATAGTATGTCCTTCTTATCCCCGTTGTCCTCTCGGGCAATGAACCAGGCTTCCAAATCATCCATTTGTATGTAATATCCATTGTAGTCTGCTAGGGCTTTGTTAACTACTGTCTTACGGATGCCTAATAATCTGCTGAAGGTACCGGCTGGCCCGGCCTCGAGGTCTGGCATATAGATTTGATCGGTTAGTGCTGGAGCCTGTAGCAACTAGGTGTACTCTTCCAGGGTAGGGGTGATCTCATGCAGCCCGATAAAGAAAGCAGCGAGCTTGGTTTCCCATAATTGGAGCATGGCCCGGATTAAAGGCAAATTCACCTCTATCCTTATTAGTGAGAGGACGGGGCCGATCTTTTGCTGGATGAAGGCCTGCTCCTCTAGGTTGTACAAGGTAAACCAATGGTCCAGTACCAATTTTGGGTCCAAAGGTTTGTACACCCATATTTCTTTGCGGAGGAGACGGTCGATTGCGGTGCTAGCCATCTATTTTACAATAAGAAATCGCCTAATTACAAACAAGACTATGAAAGCATTACAGGGAAATAAATTCGAACTCCATGAACAAAACAACAAACCATTACATCGTCATTCAATTGTCAACCCTTTATGACATCATGTATGCAAGTAGGTTGGTTCTAACTGGTTCCCGAGCTCTATGGCCTCTCGCATTCTCGAAGAAATGGATCTCAGGCCATATCGAAGCATAAGGTGGGGTAGCCTAATCGGTCCCGAACGGTGAATCAACTCACTTCGCCCGAAACCTACACAATGGCTCCCCCTCTTAGGTTTCTAGGACGGTCCGGGTTTGACCGCATCTACTCACACAAACATATGTATGCATGCTGAACCCCCATAGCAAAGAAAACTAGAATCTAACTAATTCCTGAAAAATTAGTAACAGAATAATAATTGAAGCACATTTAAGGAGAACAATTCGAAGATTCGGGTAGCTTAGCCTACTGGCATGGGTCCCCAGCGGAGTCGCCATCCTATCGAGTCTAATTTTTGAATTCCCATTCCTAATCCGATCTAGACTAGACCCTATGCCCATCTAATATAGATCCTCGACTTGAGTTAGGAATTTTGTTTAATTTTTGGAGTCGTCACCCAACTATTGTTGGGAAAAATTGAATTAAGACTAAAGGAGCGGATTAGTCTTAATTTTGACCACTAGTCGTCGTTATTTCCTCTTCTCGTTTTTGTGAAAAGAGGAAAAGGGAAAACCAGAGTTTCTAAGTTCGGAGGCTAACCTATTAAAACCTTACGGTTACCACCTAATCTCCTAAAATTGATCTTATTTTAGAAATGTGTTTTATTGTGTTTTTGTTACTTTTTATTATGTTTTTGAGTTATTTCAAGAAAATGATTTTTCATTTCATTTTATGGGTTGACCGGATGGGTGCCTAGTACCTGCTACTCAGGATCAAACAAGCCGTAGTTCGCTTTTCTGAAAACTT
>JBBMOL010002326.1:0-25694 GCA_037954665.1 Laguncularia racemosa | reverse complement strand
GGGGGGGGGGATAGGGGGATAAAAAAAAGGGGTTGTTTTGTTTTAAAATTTTGGGGGGAAAAAATTTTTGGAAGCCTTTTTAAATAAAAAAAACAATGGGTTTGGGGAAAAAGAATATCCGTAGAGGTGGTTTTGGGGAATTTCTACCGTTTTTTTTAGATGAGTAATTTTTAAAAAACCCCCAAAAAATTTTGGGAGTTTTTTAAAAAGGTTTTAAGGGGGTTGGGTTTTGAAAATTTTAGGGGGAAAATTTTTTTCCCCACTTGAAAAAGGGGTTTTTAATAATTCGGCCCAAGGGGGGTCCGGGGGGGCCCCGGGGCCCAAAAAAATTTTAAAAAAAGGTTTGCGGGGGGGGCCCCAAATTGGGGGGTCAAATTCCCCAAAGGGGGTTTCTTATTTTTTTTTTAAAAATAGATATGAAAAAAATTTAGGAGGGGTTTCCCCCTTTTCCATTAAAATTTTTTTTTAAATTTATTTTTTTAATTGCTTTTTTTGGGGGGGGGGTTGTTTAAAAACGGGGGTTTTTTAAAAAAGGGGAAAATGTCCTTTTTTGGGTTTTTACTTCGAGGGGAAAAAAGGGTTAGGGTGGGGGGGGTTTAAAGGGAAAAAAAACCCAATTTTTTTTAAAAAAATTTTTTACTTTATTTTTCCTAAAAAAAGGGCCCCCTGGGTTTTTGGGCCCCAATTTTTTTTTTTTTTTTTTTCAAAAAATTGCCTAAAAAAATTTTGGGCGTTTTGGCTTTTAAAAAAAAGGGGGAAAAAAAACAAAAGGAAAAGGGGGAAAAAAAATTAAAAAAAGGAATTTTCATCTTGTGATGGGGGGGCTTGGGGGGGAAAAATTAAAAAAACATTGGGTTTTTTCCTTTTTTTTTTAATTTTGGTTTTTGCTCGCAATTTTTAAAATTTAAAAGGGCTGGCTAGGGGGGGGGGTTTAAAAAACCCTTTTGGGGGGGGGGAATTTTGGGGGTTTTCAAATTTTTTTTTGGGGGTTTTCAGGGTTTTTTGGGAAAAAAAATTTTATTTTTCCTTTAAAGATGGTATAAAGGGGAAAAAAAATTTTTTTGGGATGTTTTTTAAAAATTTGTTTTTGGGGGGGGGGAAACCCGGCACCTGGAAAATGGGGTTTAAAACTTTTTATTTGGGGAAAAACCCCATTGTTTTAATTGAGTTGGGGATCCTTTAGGATTTAATGGGTTGCACAACCAATATGATTTTTGCATTTTCAAAAAGGGACACATCTTTTTCAAAACATGCTTGGGCAGGCCCTTTATGTAGATTAATTACAAAAATATAAATGAACTTTCCAAACAATATGGGAAAAAAAAAAACATTAATTCAGGAGGGAGCACTTTGTAAATGCGCCCCAAAAAAAAAACCCCAGGCTGCATACTTGCTTGCTAAATGTGTCCATTAATTTTTCCACAACGAAAAAAAAACAAATAAGGGTTGAATACAACCTTTGATAATTAAATACTTTAACCTGTAATTTCCTATATTAGGGAAACCCATTTTTCAATATATCTTAAAATTCAAAAATTCAATCTTTGAATTCAAAAAAAAAAAAACCATAAATCAAAACGTCTTTAAAAAACATTTAACGGAAGTCTTTGAAACACCCAAAAAAAATAAAACATTTCCCTTAAAAATAAGGTTATGCCTTTTACAAAAACAAATTAAAAAAAAAAACATAAATTCTTCCAAATAACTTAATCACCAATAAATTAATTTATTTGGTAATCTTTTTTCCAATTTTCTCTTTTCTCTATGTGGGGGCTTCAACTAACACCAAAAAGTTCATCTTTCTAGGGTTTCTCATCTCCTTAATTACTTGCAAATTAAAAAAAAAAATTTGTTTCCTCAAAGGGGGTGAAAGCTAATGACACAGTACGTATATACAAAAAAAAACAACACAAAAAGGCATTTAAAAAACCAAAAAAACATGGGAAAAAAAAAAAATGTGGGTCACCACATTGGTTATGTAGTTAACTTAACCAACCAAAACAAACCATTTCCTTAATACTTCTTTGTAGGTCCATTAACAAAAAACAATTAAACAAGGGTACCTTCATGACCCCTTAAAACCAAACTGGGAAAAACCATGATTTGGAGATGGAAAACTGCTATTTTAATGGGCCCCTATACCCTATTGATTTCCCTAATCCTTAAAACACTTTGGTGATGCGAAAAAAATACCCCACTTGACGGGGGGGGGGCCCCATACTATTGTCCAACTTAAACCTTAAAAAAAAACTTGGTGGGGTGGAAACTACCATTAGGGGCTGGCCCCAAACCCAATGACACTTAAAAAAAAACTCGATGATAAGGGAAAAAAACATGCCCACCTATGAGGCCCTCCACCAACCATGTCCCAACTTTTTTAAAAAACCACTTTAAACCAAAAAAAACATTCAAAACCTAGGGATTTCATTTTCCAAAAAGCATGGGGGACTTCCACTTAGGGATAAATGTCAAACCATTAGGGATCTTCGGGGGGGTGTTTGGCCTTAGGGTAAAAAATAACTAAAAGGCACATAAAACAAATATTTTACACTTAATTTACTTAATAAAAAAACCAAACTTCCATAAGTAAAAATTAAGTTTCCAATTTTAACAATAAGGGGAATAAACTAAAAACAAAAGTCCACACACAACAAAAAAACCAACACAAAAGTTATTACATTACCTTTTAAAATAAATCCTAAGCCTTAACAGCACTTTTCTTGGGTTCTTGGACTTTATGCTAAAGTTGAAAATTTTGTTCAAATCAAAACAAGGTAATATTTATTAGTTACTTAATTCTAAGATCAAATATCATTCTTTAATTTTTTTCTCTTAAATTCCTATTTATTAAAAAAATTTTTTCTTCTAAGGGCCTTTACTAGCTATTTTTTTAGGTTGTTAAAAAAAAATTGGTTTTTAATTTGAAATTTTAAGTTAAACTATATATTTATATTTATTAAAAAAAAAAAAAAACTTCCCATTCAAAAAAACCATGGCTATGTTAGGGGGGACTGTGTTTGCTCAAAAACCACAAAAACGGGGAATTATGACCTTTCGGTTAGGGGTTTATGAGGTTTAATTCTTTTGGTGTAAAATTTTGGGGTTTCATAAACACGGGTTTAAAAAAACATGGGGGGGGGGGGGGGACAGTTGTTGGGAAGGTTTTATTGTTCCTCTTCATTCAAAACATTGGTCTAAAAAAACCACGGAGAACCCATGGTTAGGTGGAGGCGTGTTATCCCTTAAAAAAAAATCAAAACAAACAGGTTTAAAAAAAAAAATAAACACGACTGTATTAACGGGAGGTTGGTGTATCTCTCGGATGGGCAACATTCAACACTCTACCACGAATTAAAAACTGATTTGCTTAAGGGGGAAGCTATGTTACCCTTAACTTTAAACATTGGTCAAAAAATACATGGACCGTATTTGTGGGAAGGGGCGTTTTCAAAAAACGGACGCTGAAAACTTCCCTGGAAAGGTTTGCATTATTCTTCACTTAAAAAAAAAATCTTGTGGCATGAATGTTGAGGGGGCTTAGGTCCTTTGATTTCAAAGCTATTTGGGGGACCCATCCAATGGCTGTTTGTACTACCTCTAAAACCAGCTCTAAAAAATCCAAAACTTTTTCTTCTTTCTTAAAAAGACTTAGTTTGTTAGAAGGGGACTATCACAAGGGCAGGAGTCTTCTCATTTTTCTCCTTAAGGGAAGACGTACTTTAGATGTTTGGGGTTAAAGGGTTTTAACTTTTAAACTTCCTGGTGCCTGCAATAGAGGGAATGAAACGTCTTGTGTTAGAGGAAAAGGGGGGTTAAATGAAAGTAGGGAACACATCATTTTTTACTTATAGGTTTTAAAATGATTCCAAAAACTTTCCCAAAATCTGTGTTTCCTTTGCAAAAATCGAGGATTATCAACAAGCTTTCTCTTAAGAGTTTTTTCAAATGCCTTTGGGATTAGTAAAGGAACTCCTTATTTAAGTACTAATTTTCAAAAAAAAAAAAACTCATAAATCGTCTATAAAATCAAATTGTAGCTGTTGTTAAAAAGGGTCAAATAAAACATCCCACAAAAATATAAACCATCAAAAAAAAAAAAAACAGGGGAAAGGGAAAAAGATATCACGAGGGATTATTTTTCATGGTATCATTAAATGGTTAAATTTTTAGAAATCCCCAATCACCATTTTTCAAAATTCCATAGTGAGGTTTTACATCCATTGGATATAACATCCGGGTATTTTTTGTTCTTAGGATGTTCTTAAAGAAAAAAAAAAATGGTTCTCCCTTTAATAAAATATTATCATTGATGGGAATTTACGGGGGGAATCACTTCATTACTTTTCCATGGGGTCTAAAAAAAGCACGTTAAAAATAACAAAAAAAAAAAATCTGGAGGGGGGAAAATCAAAACATTTAAACTTGTACTTAAAAATAAAAGCCAATATTTTCTAGAACTCCTCATGATAAACACATTGGAAACCTATCAGGCAAAAAGTTTGGGGGGGGGGGGAACCATACTAAAACACCTGTTTTCTTCAAAAAGGGACCAAAACAATTTAAAAACAATGATAAAAACAGGGGGGGACAAAAAAGGAATAACATTGATTGGAAAGCTCTAAATCACCACATAGCTTTAAGTGATTTCCAAAAGGATTTACCTATTTGCAAAAAGGGAAAATTAAGTAAAAAAAAAAAAAAACATTAACATGGATTTCCTTACCTTTTACGGGGAGGGGAGCTTTCTTTTGCGGAAGGATTAGATGAAAAAACATTTCCAACTACATAAATTTTTCTTTTTCATCTTAAACCTTTCAGCTTTTTCTTTTTGTTAGTGCACAATTCGTTAAGAAATTTTTAGGGGGGGGGGCATAAAAACGAGGTTAATTGCTTAATTGGCATCAGCAAAAACGGGGAATGGTTTTACCTTCAACCTTTTTGGGCGAAAAAAAGTGTTTCAAAGGAAAATCTTCTTTTTTTTTTTCTTTCAATCTTTCATGTTCCTTTGGGATTTTTGCCTAAATCTGGAGGAAAGGGGAGGTTATGCTGTTTTTGACCTTTTGGTTTGTTCCATTGAGGGGTCCTTTTGATCTTAAAATTTTGTTTTGCTGGGCTCGGGAGTTTCCAGTTTTCTTTCTCCATCTCTTCCTCAAAAGATGTTAGTTCGGTTTTTTTTCCTTTTCTCAAAATTGAATTCCCTTGGCAATTTCGTTCCCTCTTTAAAAGTAAATTTTGGGCATTTAGGCCCACTTTGGCTTTTTGGATTTGTAATAGTTGTTGGGAAGGTTAAAAACTTACCTTGGGGGAGTTTTTCTTAACCTGTTTATAAGAAAGAAGCAAGGTTGGCCTTTTACTGGAATTTCCAAGTTGTGGGATTGCTCGGGCTTTAATCTCATCCTGAAATGTTTTGTATTTAAACGAAACAAGTGATTTAAATAAAAAAACAATTTTCCTTAAAGGAAGGGGGGGGGGACATACTGGAAGTGGGAAAGGGTGGGCTGCGGATTTTAAACTTGGGTTTTGGATTGGGCTTGGGGTTGGGGTATTGTGCGAAAAAAAAGTTTTGTTGGTTTTCATTTGCCATAAATTTCTGAAAGTTGATGAATCCTCCATCCCGGATTGTAAGGGTATTCGAAGGTTTTAGGGGGGTCATTACTTCCTTTGTAGGGTTTTGTCCTGGGGGAAACTCCTCCCTACAAGGCCCATTGGCGTGGTTCATGATTGTCAATCTATGCAAGGTAGGGGCACAATCGTCGGTAAGGATTGAATTAGGGGAAGTAACACAAAATTTCCAAAAAATGGGCCTTCACCTGGGCTAGGTATTTTCCAAGGGGAAGGGCTAGCTGCTTAATTGCACAAGGGAAAGGTTAGGGGTTAGAAAAAAATTTTGATAATTCCAAGGTTTTTTGGGGTGACCACCACTTTTAAACTCATTTACCTTCCTTGAAGATGTTTATCATTGGGGCTTCATTACCCCAAAATTGTAGCCAATTGGCAAGTTTTTCATTATATATTATTAGAGAAAATCCAATTTCCCTAGCTGGGGGGGACTAGGGGTTTTGTTTAACTATGGCACTCCACTTGCAGACAATCCATCATTCTTCCCTTTTTCATGAAAAAAAGCAGGCCTTCATTTGAATATTTGGATATGGAGAAAGGTTGTTCAGGGGGGATAATCCCATTTTCGTGGGCAAGCTGTCTGCACAACAATGTTGCTTGAAAACCTTTCTCCCCAACCCAATTTACTCATGGAAGAGGTCTCGGTATTTCCTCTTGTTTTTTATACAAACAAAAAAATTTTTCTTCTTCTTTACCATAGCGGGGCTTGGTTACGCGGGGGAAAAAACTTGTGTCCAAAAGGAAGGAGGGGGTCTCACCATTATCTGGGTCCCAAGTTGGTGGTTAGCGGAAACCTGGAGGCAAAAATAAAAAACAAAAAAAAACCAATCTTTAGGGCTTTTATAACTTAAAAAGAAAAAAAATGGGAAAAGCAATTAAAAAAATAACTTGTTTTGGGATCGGTCGGGTTACTTCCTAGCGGGGCCTCATACTAAAGAAAACACATATATGGAAAAAAAACATCTTTCAAATGCCTTATGAGGGAATTCTTTTTTCATTTATCAAGGGGGGACCATGGAAAGGTGGGTATAGCAGGATCTGATATTCAAAACCCAAGTGATTTTTAATTCAGAATATCCCACAGCTAGGTCGGGGTTTAGTGGGGAATAAACAAAATTGGGTTATTGAAATTTCACAAAATCCGGTTTACAGGGGCCAATTCCATTAATGTCTTTTCCGGGATTTTTGGCATTATCGTCTTCTTTTTTCAGAATTCAAAGGGGATTGAAATACAGGGTGGGGGGGGGGGGGGGGGACAAAAAAAAATTTCCAATGTAAGTTCCAAATTCCTAGGGGGATGGATCTAGCTTTCGTTCGCAAGGCCTATTTTAGGAAGGGGTCTTTCTTCAATCTCCGGAATTATTAAAAAAAAGTTAAAAAAAGTTACTAAACTGTATGTGAAGGGAAATGGGGAGTTCATTTTTTTACAAAGAAATAGGAAAATAAAAATTTGACCAACCAAATTTCCCGGCAACGCTGCCAAAATTTGATGGGTGTCAAAAAATCAAAAAAAAAAAAAACAAATAAAAATAAAAAAAAACCTTTTACTTCCTAGTCAAAATTTATTGATTTGCACTATAGTGGTTGAGGTGTAGGGGTCGGGAAAAATCCACAGGGATTGGTTAAAAATATATTTCATTTCAAAAGAGAATTAAAAGGAGGATAAAAATAGAAAAAGATGGGGGGTTTAGTTTTGTGAAAAATTTTTACGAATTTTAACTGTTTAGAAAACCAAAAGATAATAAAAAAAAAAATTGGTAAATTGATTTAAAAAAGCCTTTAGCCAAAAGGATTCAAGAAAGTTTATTTTCTAGGGGGGGGAAAAAATTGATATCGATGCAAAAATAATTTTTTTTTTTTTTTCTATACTTATTTTCTAGAATTAAAATGGGTTATGGTTAATTAACAGGCTCTTAACTAAAACCTAATCTCTTCCTTAACTTTCCTCGGTTTAATCAACAGGGAAACAAAAAAGGCTCTTTGAAATTACTTCTCTTTATCGAATTAGGGGGATAAACCAAAAGCCTAGGGGGACATAAAAGCTTTCTTAGGATTTTAATCTTATCAATAGCATTAAAAAAATAAAATCTAGATGGAGGGGGGGGGGGGGGAAACCACAAAAATGATCATGCCCATGTAAAGAAATTATATAAGATAAAAAAAAAAAACTTATTTAAACAAAAAAAACAATTGATCATTACACCTCTATAAAAAAACATTGGGAATTCGATCATTATATTTTATAAAAACCAAAAACATGTTAATTGTGCAAACTTAGGGACTAGAAACAATTCAAAAATTAAAATTTAAGGATTAATGTGGCTTAGTTGACAATATAATTTAACTTGGTAATTGAGTAGGAAAGAGCTCTAAAATTTTCTATCAATTCAAAAACAAAAAAAACCAAAGGATAAATAATGACAAAAAAAAACGTTTTCAGAAAAAGGATATTATTGTATATCCAAAAAAAAAAAAAACAAAGGGGTTAGTTAAAAACCCAAGTTCAATTTAGGGGACCTTTCCACAATTTCGTAGGAAGAATTTAAAAACAATTCTATGAAATCCTTGGGCTTAGGAAAAAGTAGCTTAGCATTCATTGATTTCATCAAACAAAAAAACGGGAAATAAAAAAGTAAAAAAAAACATGGATGAAACCCGGTTTTGCTTTGTTTCTTACCTAAAAAGATGATCTAAGGTCTTAAGAATTCCAAAAAGAATTTATAGGAGATTGGGGCCTTCTAACCTCTAGGGGTTAGGTTTTTATTATTTTATATTGTTAACGGAAATTGGCAGATGGATTTTTGCTAGGCAAAGATAACGGAAAAAATATCTTTTCCTTTTTTTAAGTTAAAATCTGAGAAGTGGAATTTTTCGTACCGCTGTCACACCCCTACGGGACCACGTGTCGTTGGGTTAAGTCGTGACTCTGTCGGTTGGATTCTTCTGGGCAAAAAAATAATTTTACGGGGCCGTTTGTACTTCAAAACCATGTATGTTTTCTGTAGATTTCTTCAAGGGGACATAGGAATAACCAACGGGGCCGTTTTTTGTACTTTCAAAAAAAAAAAAACGTTGTATGGGTTTTTGTGGAAAATTCTTTCAAAGAACAAAGATTTTAACACGGCGTTTGTTTCAATAAGTTGTAAGGCTTTCTGTTGGATTCCCTTTTTTAATCCGGTTGGGTCTAAGTGTGTGGCCACGGGCTTCAAACCCACAAATAGAGTTCAGTCAAAAAAAAACGTTTGTCTCTTCCTGTAGTCGATGTTCCACCATTTTTTTCTCCCTTCCTTGTTCTTTCTTTCAAAGAGTCCCAACCTCGGGCTACAACCACGGGTCGTGTTATAAAAAGCCGTGTCTTCCACCCCATGGATTCCACCCAGCGTGTCACAAAAAAAAACCGTTGGCCTCCTTATGCATGTGCTTTCTCCGGGCAGTGTTTTAAAAAATACCTTGGGTCTTTGAATCCAAGGGTTTATAGGGATGGGGGGTGGACTTCTTTAATTTACGTTGGAAATTAGGCACCCTTTACTTTCCAATTTAAACCTGGATTTATTTCACCATACAATAGGAATTTAAGTTTACCATTTCCTGTATTTTTCTTTTAAAAAAAAATCCCAATAATTAAATTTAAAAAACACCAATTCTTAATATAAAAAAAAAAAAAGGAAGCGGAGTTAATAAAAAAAATATGGGCTTCTATTCATATCTCAATTAGCTTCTACCACTTATCTCAAAGTCAATAAAGGTTTTAAAAGGATTTTCACCCCTTTTTTCTAAAATAACCAAGGTTGGAAGAAACTTCCAAAAAGAAAGGTTTTTTAATTAATTTCCTGGCTTTCTTAGAAGTTTTGATAATCTTTAACCTGTTTTTTATTGTTCTAGGATTCTTGATTATAAAGTTTACAATAGGTGTTTAATTAATCAAGGTATTCTCGATTAGGCCATAGGTTTTATCTTTAGTTTTCATATCAATCCCAAAGAATGGAATAGCGGGGGGAAAAAAAAAATTAGCCAGGGCATAATTGTGTTCTGGGGCAAGCTCAGGGGGAAAAACATACACGAGGATATTACGGGCCAAAAAAGGCATTGGCCAATGTTTTATTTTGGTATTTAAGAGTTTAGCTTCCCAGAAAACATTTACATGGGGGGGAACCGTTGGATAAACGACTTATGAAAAGGGGCACGGATCCCATGAATATTTTGAAAAAATGATTTGTTTTTTTGTGATTTATTTTGTAAAAAAATATGGCTGTATTATTTTGTAAATTTTTCATAAAATTTTGGGTAGAGGGGAAAGATTTGTTTTCTAGGTTTGTGTAGGATTATAGTTTGCTTGGAAAAAAAAGATATTCTCCTGTGTATATATTATTTTGGAACATGAGTTTTAGGAAGAAGTTTGGGGCATTTAGCCAAAATTTTCTCAAAAAAAAGGTTTGCTATTGGTTTCCAGAGGGGCCCACACAAATGGGGATATTTTGTTTGGATTCGTAGTTTTCCCTTTTTTATTTTGGAATTGCTGCGGTTGTTCTTTTTGGTTTCTTTGGTTTTAGGTTGAATTAAAAATTCTTTTGATTCCAAACAAAAATTTTCTTGATAATCAAGTTTTGAGTGGGAACCATTTCTGTTTAGAAATGTCTTTGGAGGGACAAAAAAACCACCCATGAAAAAAATCTTAAGGTATTTTTTAGGGGATTTACGGGGGGGGAAAGGAATTTATTGCAGCATGGGGAAGTTATGGTTCCAAAGATGTTTTTCGAAAGGGGGAGGGGAAACTTTGGGGGTTCATTAATGATGAGGTTCTTCTCAGCTCCTACAGGAGGTCGAAAAAAAGGGAATCGTTTGGTCAATGGGGAGGCAAAGGGAATGCTCGGATTTTGTTTTCTTGGATTTTAGGAATCAATTGGAGGGTTTTCATTATGGTGAAAAAAAAAAAACAAAATTTTATGGATCCTTTGGCACAATATTAAAGGGAAAAAAATTGTTGGGGTATACTTGAAAAGGGGCGTTATAATTTTTCAAGATTAAATATTGAAGATGTTTTTCATTGGAAACTTGATATGAATTTTAAAATTAATAGTTAAGGTAATTCTCTTCAAAAATTGATAAATATTTATTTCTGGCTTTTTAAATATATGGAGCGAAATATTTCTGGTATTAATCCTATTGCTTAAGGTGGGTTAAAAAAGGGAGGGGGGGAAAATTTTTAGGCTAGCCTTTTCGGGCTATTCAAGGAAGTGGATGTTGTTTGTGAATTTCAGATTTTGACGGAAAAGCTAAGGCCTTAAATTTTGATAATTGCTCGAAGCTTTGGGGTTGCTAAAATAGGAGATCCAGTCTTTGTTTGGGGATACGTATGGTTTTGGTGTGGAAAATTGCTGCGCGAGGAAAAACAAAAGGATTAGGCGGGGACCCCCCCACCCAACAGGCCACTAAATTGGTTGCCATAACTGGTTGGATCATTTTGGAAATAGTTAAATGTTGCCATTTATGCTGCTCAGGAACTCGGTTAGGGGAAGGGTAACAATGCAGTTTTACAATTGCAAAGGAATTAGGGTCCAATTATTGGGCCCGCCATTGTAGTTAAGGGAAGGTTCTTGTAATTATTGGCCAAAAGGGCAAAAAAAAAAACGGACAAAAAATATTTATTGGTGGAGTGTCCCTATAAGGGCCTCAAAAAAACTCTAAAAAGGCCACATAGGCTCTTTCTGCTGGGTGACAGTCTTAGACTCTGCTATTCTTGGGTTTCGGAACAACAAACAAATTTGCTGTGCCAATTAATCAAAAAATTGTTATCGCACCAGATTATTTGTCCAAAACAGAATGGATTCTTCTCTTTACTTTCTTCTTTGCGCCTCTTGGGTTCTTTAAAGGGGAAAAAAAGGTAAGGAATATTAATTTTTTGTTCCCTGGTTTGGGTTGATTTCGATTTTTTGCCATAAAAAATCAATTTTGGACTGGGACCATCTTGATTTATTGGCTAAAATCAAACGCCCCATTTTTTTACTGGTATCTTAATAAAACCAATATTTCAGGTTGCTGGATGGAAAAAATAAATTCCCCATTACGTAACAGTTTGGTTGGATATTCAGCTCCCTCCTTGTCTAACATGGGTTCTTAGGTTTCACCTAAAAATTAATCTTAAGCTTTACTTTTCTGGGTTGGTCAAAATGGGTGGAAATAATTAACTTATGAAATTTTGGTCCACTTTTTTTTTCTTCGTGATGGTTTTGGTATTGTGGAGGATTCAGGGTGTCAGGGGGGGGAAAGGTGAAAGCGGGATAAAAAGGGGCCTTTAAAGTGGGGCGGTTTTTATTTTCATTACAATATTTTTTACCGTTCCTCGGGACTTTTGTTATTAGCTTCCTCAGTTGTTGGGAAAAAATAAAGGGTGGAATTCTTGCATTAGGGACGGCTTAGGTCATTCCAAAAAAATAATTTATTGTTTTGGGGGTACTCAATTTGGTTTGGCAAAAAAAGTGGTCGTTCTCGTTTCCACAGATAAAGGGGAGTCTTATTAGTTTTGGATTTTGTTTTCTCTTGTAAAACTGGGGCCAAAAGGTAACAAGGGGGACAACTTTGCCCTTTCCTGTTATGGGGATAGTTTTCATGGCCAAATTAAATGTTTGACATTAATTCCAATAGTGATGTTTGGGGGGGGACTTTTTACCACGGTTATTTTCCAAACATGATCAGTTAAATTATTTTTGTGACTTTTATGATGATTTAAAGGTCGATTCCACATGGGATCATTTTTTATTGCATTCCAAAGCAGAACTTTGTTTACTGTGTTTTTCAAAAAAAACCTTTGTGACAATTTTAATATTGAAAACTCAGTTCTCCAAACTTGTATTAAAAGTCTTAATGGATCTGATAAAATTGGTTGGTGATATATATTCTCATGGGAGTTTAAGCATTTTCTTCATTAATTTAAAGGGGTATTGTTTTTCCCACCCAGGTTTTTCTTGGTTCCTTATTTTATCAACTCAGCAGGGAATGGGTGATTTTGCCGAAAAAGTAAAAAAAAAAAAAAAAAATAATCAAAACATTGGTTAGGATGTGGTTGCGCCACAATTTGTTGTTAAGGAACTCTTATATTCCAGCTTTAGTTTTTGGGGGGGGGACCCAAAAAAGGATTTTTATCTTTTTATGCAGTTTATTAAAATTTAAAACGCTTACCCATCTCAAAAAAAAAAAAAAAAAAAACCAAATTGAAGGTTTGATTATTCTTTCCTACCATTTCAAAATTTTTTGTAAAAATAAACATCCTAAAAATATCCTTTATGGCTACCATTTACTTTCAGATTGAAGTTTTGTTTTTTGTTTTCAATTTTAACCTACCATTTGAAAAAAAAAAAACGTTCATTATAATAAGTTGTTTCATCCCAGGTCGTTCGGATTGTGCCTTTATGGGGGTTCTTTTACAGTCCTAAATCATTTAAAAAAGTTTTTTGTGTGTTATTGATCTCGGATTTTTAATAAATCGATGGGTATCTCTATGGATGTATGATTTTCCTTTAAAACATGAATACCTATTTTTTGTAGCAACAATCTTTCGGAACATTCTGATTTACTGTTGTTATACTTCCTCATTTGATTGATATTTTTCTTTTTGATTTAAAAAACGGTTCAAAAAAGCCCTGGTTGCTCTTGGAAAAATTTTGCTCCAATTGTTTCTTTCGAACGATTTCACCTTTGGCACAATTCGTCCTCCAGATAAAGATATGGGGGGCTATTTCTGCAATTTTTAAAAACAAATAATACTACCAAAATTCCTTTACATTCTTATCCTTCATTTGCTGCTTAAAAATTAGACTGCTAAAGATTAAAAAAAAGCCATGCAATAGAGGGAAAAAAACTTTCAAAGCACTTCAAAGGGGGGGACAATTCCCCACTTGAGGATTATTTGTTTACAATTGGTCATTACTGGGTGTTAATAAAAACCCTTTTAGTTGTTAAAATGGGTTTTAATCCTTCTTAAGCCCTACGATTCTGATGGGTTCCTTGGTGGGACCAAAGAAATTATTAAGGCAAAGGATTTGGTAGCTCTTGGCCAAATCGGGGTGAACAGGGAAAAAATTATGGAAAAATTGATTATTTGAAAAAAAAAAGGAGGGAAACTTTTGCACTGTGTGCTTAAGGATTGGGGAAAAAAAACTTGTTCCGAATTTATTCTACTATTGCTTGGCATTCTAATAAAAGGATGTTTCTTACGAAAAGATTGGATGTTAAAAGAAATGCATTTATTTTTTCATGGGGGACTAAGGGAAAAAGATTATCTTATATGGTCTTTCCTCCTCCAGGGGCTGTTTTTTTCATACACCCCAACATTGGTTGTTTGTAGCTTCAAACGGGGTTTCTATTTACAGGTTTGGAAAAATAAAGGGGCTCAGGGGGGGCCAGGGTTTTGAAAAAATTTTTTGTAAATTACTGTTTCTTAGCTTCTCTTTTTATTCAAAAAAGGGGTTCAGTATGGGGAATCTTCTTTTAATTCCTTTTGGGCAAAAAGAGAATAAGGGGGGAATTGTTGTTTGTTTGTATAGGTTTTCTATGTGATTGAATTAATGGTTCATTACAGGGATAATCCGATTACCTCAATTGATTGTTAAGTTAAATTGGGAAGGGCAAATCTTTCAAGGTTTCCTTTTTTTCATTTGAAGGATTTTTTTGGGGAAATCTTTAATCTATTTTTTTTCTTAGGTATCTTGAGGTTTCACTCTTCTTCTTTGGCTGGTATTTTTCTTTCTTTCCAAAACCCATAAAAAAATATTACTGTGGAAAAATTATTGCTTTTAGCTAGTCTCCAACTAGAGGGTCGTTTTTTTTCCATGTTGATACTTCCTTTTGGCAAAGTGAATGTTAAATAATATCAAAAAACGAAAATTTGGATGTTTGAACTGTTTCTATTCTGATTCCATTCTCTATACAACAACTAATAATAAAAACACTTTGTTGGAAGTTCATTATTTGGGGACCTTTATTAAACAAGTTCCTTGTTAATTTTTTTCAATTTGCTGTGCATAAAAAAAAAACCAAAGTTATTATTTTTATTTGCAGGGCACCTTAACAATATCTTTTCATTTAGGAAACAGGTTCGCCGATTTATTGGGTTTCGGTATTTAAAAAAGGTTACTTTTTCTCCATGTTGGTTTGTTTTCTTTTTCTTGGCGGGAGTTCTTTACCTATTTCCAACTTAAAACACACCTTATAAAAGTTGATGCTGAAATTGGGCTGGTTGTTCTAATAACCACGGTCCGATCTATTTAATTGGTGGTGGTTTTGATGTTATTTTTGGTAATATCTTTTAATTTCTTGGGAAAAGGGAGTAAAGAAAAAAACAAAAGATCGATTGGTTTTCTAGTCTTCTAACTATGGATCGAAAAAAAATTATCGTGCTTTATGTTCACTTGGTTGTTTCAGAGGGATTTCATTTGGCTTTGAGGGTTTGTTTTGGTTTTGAGGGATTAGGCTTATCCTCGGGACTTGTGTTCTAACATCCTTCTTTTATGTCGATAAAATTTACTAGTGCTTATCAGTTACTACTTAAAATTCCAGGGTCTTCATGCAACGTACGGAAAAAATTATTAAAAAAGTGGGGACTGTCAATTCTATTCGAAAAAAAGATTATTTGATTTAATGGCGGTTAATTTTTTCTCTTTTTCATATCTCTTCTTGTTATTTCAAATAATCGGGGGAAATTGAATATATTTTACTAAAGGCTCTTTCTCGGTTGGTTCATCAGTTTTTTCTTGTTTGGAATAAAAATTGAATTGCTTTCTTTAATTAGTTCCATCATTCATTTTTGAGGGGGGGAATATTCAATTCAAGTATTAAAAAAAAAAACAAAAAACATAAATTAAGCAAGGGCATAATTATGTTTGGAAGCTCAGAGAAAAAACATATTACGGGCCGGTATTAACCCACGGGGCCAGACTGGCACAAGGCCGGGAGTATTTGTGTCAGGATAGCTCTAGAAAAAAAAACATACCACAAACCTGATTAACCCAACGGCTTCAAAAAAAGGCACGGGGGGGCTGTCGGTATTATGTTAGGTAGCTTCTAGGGAAAAAAAAAACATAAACATAAAGGCATTGATAACAGGCTCTAGAAAAGGGGCACGGACGGGCTGTTTACACGGGCCGTGAAATTGAGATATTTGTTTCTGGTGAATTTCATTTTGTAAAAAAATATGGCTTGTATATTTTTTGATTTTTATATTTTGGTTTTAAGAGGGAAAAGATTTGTTTTTTCTAGTTTCTGTAGGGGTTATAGGGTTGCCTTGGAAAAAAGAATAAAGATTTCTCCTTAATGTTATATATATATTTGAACATTTGGGGAGTTATTGGAAGGTGGGCATTTTAAGCAAAATTTTTCTCAAAAAAAAAAAAAAAAAAAAAAAAAGGTTTGTTTATGTCGTACATTTTCTTTTTGAAATAGCTTAACTAGCATTTCCTAATTTCTTAAAAAAAAGGTTTGTAGGTTTTCCATCGATTACTTACTTCAAGAAAAAAATCTTACTTTCCATAAAAGATTAATTTCATTTTCTTCTCTTTTCTTTTAAGGAATGGGGTTCCTTTGCGGTAGGTTTAAGGGGAATATTATTTTTCAAAACGTTAACATTTTTAACAAAAGGTTAAAAAGGAATAATGAATTGTTAATGAAAAACTTTTTTTGGAAAAACATTTAGGGGGGACCTATTGACTATTTTTTTTACCTAATTTAGGGGTGCCTTTATCCTATTTGGATTTTTTATTTTCATTAAAAAACAAATGCTGGGGACTTTTCCATTGGGGGGGACATATTTGAAAAAAAAACAAATAAAGCCTTATCATGTTGGGAGGGGACCTAAAATGTAAAAAAAAAAACCTAGGGATGGGATAAAGGGCTACTAATTAAAAACTTGGACCTTGAGGACAAAAACCCTATAGGGACTTGGACTATTAAAAGAATTCTAAAAATACTTAAAAAAGGATTACCCTAAAACGGGGACTATTATAAAAAGGATTTGGGGGGGGTTCTAAGAAATCAAGGATATTAAAAAAATGGGAAAAATTTTTAGGTAGTAGTTTTACTTTCTTAATTGTATTTTCTTCCTTTATGTCTATTATTTAGGGGTTTATTTAGAGGAATTTCTACAATCTCTACCCAAAGGGAAATTTTATTTTACGATTCCTTAAGGTTCATTTGCCTTTATGTGGGGGGAGTTCAAAATTGATTTAACCTTTTTGCTTGTTGCTTGCTAATTGTGATAAAAATGTTTTGTTGTTACTTATTAATTGTTTTTGGAATGGGGAAATAATTTGAACTGCCTTGTATGACTCTCATTCTATTGTTTGAATCTCTTTATTATCGGTATAAAAAAAAAAAATACTTAAAATTTTCTTAGCCATAAAAAAATAAAAAAACCAAATAATTGCCGATTGCTCTTTGATTTCAAAACAAAAGGTTACACATAAAAAGGGATGGAAAAAAAGGAGTGTTTAAAAAAAAAAACCCTTTTTTTAGGTATTTTTTGAATAAATAAATATAAAAACAACGTTGAAAAAAACTTTTTGATAATATTTTTTAATAGGTTCTTTTTAAAAATTTTTTTGTATTAGGTTTTATATAAAAAAAAATACCCTGTGTGTATTCTTAAGAGGCTGTTCGATTTTTTCAAAAAAAAAAAACCTCCCATTGTTTCTAAATGGGTTAATTTTAATTTAAAAATTTGGAATTGTTGTTTTAGCGGCAAAATAAATTGTTAGAAAAACAATCTTGTTAAGGGCCTCTATGGAGGCATTGTTAATTAGATTGATTGTTAGATAGAAGGGGCCCAAAAATGCCAACCTTAATTTTGGTATGAAAGGGGCCAATTATTGAGTTATTTTGAATTGATGGTTAGAATTGGCGCTTTTGGGGGCGTAAGGAATTTCACTAAGATTTGTCTCTTTATGGGCAATTGTTTTTTTTTTATTGGTTCTTGGGAAAATAAAGTAAAAAAAGCGTGATGGGTTTTGTTTAGAAAAAGATAAGAATTGGTTCCCTCAAAATAAGGCCTTTCCTAAAGTAAGGTAAGGGTCTATGTTGGGTAAAAGTATAAAGGAGGGGTCATCGAAAAAAAAATTATATATGACCCTACATAATATTACCACCTTTTCATGGTTCCCAGGACTCTATGAATGTAATTATTTTGCATTTATTTCATTGGGCCTTAAAAAACCATCATTTTCATGTGGAAAATATTAGGGAAAATTTCATTTGATGCGGTTAATTAAATGTTTGGTAAACTTGCTTTTAAAAAAAACGGTTTTGGTAGTTGGTGATGAACAAATCCTATTGAAGGCCCAATGGGTTTTTGGCTCAACCCCTTTAATAAGGGGGGTTTATTCTTGTAGGGGTTATTCTTAATAGTTGGGAAAATTGGAGCGGGGGACTAAGATAAAAAAGTTTGATGGGAGTGTTCTTTACACTCGGGCTGTAGGAATAAGGTAGAGGGGGGGAATTAGATTAATAGTTGAAAAAAAAAAAAATAGCTTGATGGAAAATTAAAGAATTTTGGTAAAATCTATTTTATCATTTTTTTCAAACAAATAACAACTTTTTTTCGGAAAAACTAAATATTTTACTTAAATGTTGAGATCACCTAAGTTTTACTAATTTTGATAGGAGGGTTACGGATTTTTTTAAGGCAAATATTGGTGGAAAACTCGTAATATATTATATAGTATATTGTTCTTTTGCAATTTACTTTACTGCAATTTAATTTATTGCTTTTCTCTTTCAATCGGCTGGTTCTTTAACGGCCTTTAGGAGAGGTTGCGCAATTTATTTATTGCTTTATTGTTATTGTTTAACATACCAAAAAAAGTTTATATCGGGTTGGAAAAAAATAAAAATAAAAAAAAAAAAAAAAAAAACTAATCCTCTGCTGGCTTTACTGGCTCTTAAGGGGGGGGGAACTCGTGTTTCCTCGTGGAAGGTATAGGACCCATTCAACGCGACGGCCAACGTTCACTTTGGGTGTATTATTTAAATATAATTAATTTACAGTTTTGTGATTAAAAAAAAAAACCTAAACTATATGTTTTTCAAAAAAATGGGTTTACGGATAGGCAATCCAAAACATGATTGGTTACCATTCCCAGTTTAAAAGTAAGTTGGATGTGGGAGGTGGTTTTGGAATAAGCGGAAACAAGTAAAAGGTAGTAGGATTGAGGGGGAAAAAAAAAAAAGAAAAGGGAATATAGATAGGCAAGCTATAGGGATGGAAGAAAAATTTTTGTTTCCACTTTATTCCCATTTATAATATATCCAAATCCAAAGGGGGAATATTTGTGTAAATAATAATAGGAAAATCCAAATCGGGTTCAAAAATGATTGATTGGAGGCGGCTTGATTAGGGGTAAAGTACCCAAACTTGTTTTTTAAGGCTAAAAAAAAATTAAAAAAGCCAATCTCCTTTAACTGGTTTCTCATAGGTTTACATACTCCAAAACACAAAAAGGGAAATGTTTAAAGCCTTAACCCCCCAAATTCGCCTTTTAACATTTAAATATATAAATTATATATATTATATTATATTATAATATATATATCCATTGTTTAATTTTTTAAATTCAATTTAAATTAAATAATTATTTAGTTGGGAGGTGAGAAAGGAAATATTTAGTTTAAGGGGAGGGTTTCTTTGTTAAAATCTTCTAAACTTGGAAAGGTTTTAGTTTTCATATATGTGGGTTGCTCACAACTTTTCAAAAAAGCAAAATTTTTACATAAAAAAGCCCCCCTAATTGGGTTGTTACAATATAAAATACAAAAGGGGAATGAAGGGAGGGGGAAAAAAAAAAAAAAAAAAAACAGGGGTTTCAATTGCATTTTTTTATTAACAAAAAAAAACCACAAAAAAAAAATATATAACACATATTTTAAAAAAAAAAAAACTAAAAACTAAAAAAATTAATAGATTTGAAGTATGGTTCTATTCGGTTTAAATCCTCAAAACCAAAAAAAAAAACTCTAATCCCCTTGGCAAAAAAACCTCTTTTTGAAAAAAAAAACAAAAAAAAAAAAACTAGTAGGAAAAAAATTAACAAAAGAAAATATACCAAAAGAACTTACTCTTTACTATTCGGTTTAAAAATCTTCATTTTTGGGAAATCTGTTTGGTTTTTGTGGAAAAAACATACCCTAATTTTTGAAATTATTTGCAAAAATTGGTTGAAAGGTCTAAAAAACCCATGTTGTGGCTAATTATGGGTAAGAAAAAAAGTTTTGCAATTTAAGGGGCATTAGTTGGGGAAGAAAAATTATATTTAAAATTAAAAAAATTTTAATTTTGATTTTTTTTCTTTTTTGTTTATCTTTAATTAGCATTTTAGGATAGAGGGGAACTAGGGACTTAAACCCTTTTTTTTCTAGTTTCCTCCTCTTAAATTTATTTATTTCTGAAAAAAAAAAAAGAAGGTATCTATTATTTCTTGGATTTTGTTTGAGCATAAATCTATTTTTTTTTAATTGGTTAATATATTTAGGTGGGAAAAAAAATTGGTGTCTTTATTATTAACTTTTAGTTGCAATAATCTATTTAAATAGTTAATTTAGGGGGGGGAAAAAATTTGGAGTCTTATATAAAAAAAAAAAACTTTAATTAAAATTAAAAAAATTTAAAAAAAAATAAAAAAAATAAAAAACATTTGTTATAGGGATAAGTATTTTGGGTGGTGGGAAAGATTATGTATTAAATAAAAAAAGTTATTTGAGTGATTAAATTTTATAGGAGATTAAGTTACTTTTTTTTAGGCAGTTATTTTAGGGTTAATTACTCAAAATTTTGTTAAACATGTTTAGGTTTTTAAATAATGTTTTGTTTTGTAATTTTAGTTACTATATTATATTAAAGAGGGGGAATTTTACTACATGTGCTAATGGGAAAAAAATTTTAAAATTTTGGAAAAATAAAAAATTAAATTGATTTTGAATGGAGCAACTTTTAAGGAGGGCAAAAAAGAAAAGGAAAAAAGGGGCATACACAATTCTTATTTAACTTTTTTATTTTGGGAAGCTTGTAAAGTTTAAAAGCTTATGGCAAAAAAAAATGGGGTTATGAACTCGTTTAGGATTTGGTTTCAATTTAACCTAACTTAAGAAATAAGTTAAAAGTTGAAAATTTTTTTACTTTGTTTTAAAAAAATCGAGCAAAAAAAAAATGAGATCAAACCCATTTTAATCTTATTGAGGTAATGTAAAGTTAAAAAAAAACTTATTTTTACCTTTACGGAACTTGGGGAACCCACCCCAAACTTAAAGGAAAAAAAATTAATACAAAATAAAAAAGATTTAGCTCGGGGACCTTGTTTATACCCTTAGGTTAAAGTGGGGTCAATAAAACTTTATTTTAACAAAGCAAGCAAAAACCCCACTAACCTAAAATAAATTTTAAAAAAAAAAAAAAGGGGGAAAAAATTTTAGCATAAATAATATTCTTAAATTCGCATTCCAACAATTTTTAACAATATATTTTGAGTCTAATTTTATTCAACTTTTTAAAAAAACTTAATATAAAAATAAAAAAAATCTTTTTTAAAAAATTCATAAGGGCACTTGGCATGTCATTATTTCAATCGGTAATACTTTTTTCCTTACTATTATTTTCATTTCTTTTTTAATTTTAAGTCATTTCCAACCTTCTTGCTTGGGTTCATTCTATAAAACCCTTCTTGGTATTTTTATGCAAATTTTTTTACCAATGTTCTTATATTAATGTTTAAAAATTATCCAAGTTTTTTAATTTCATTAATTTTAACTGTTTTATTAAAAAAATAACAAGGGTTATTAATGAATTTTTTATATTTTTATTATTTAATTATCAATGAAAAAAAAAATTTAATAATTGTTGTTAGTTGGGTTGTGGGGGGGATATTAGGCCCAATATAAAAAACTCCTTAAAAAAAAAAAAAAAAAAATAAAATGTGTTAAAATGGGGGGCCCATCAAAAAATGTGTAAAAATGAGCTTGGGATTTAGTTAGTGGCTTAAAAATCTATTTTAAACCCCAAACCCAAAAAAATTTGTAGCCTTTCTAATCCTATTTTACAAAAATTGGAGTTTTATGGGGATTCAAAAAAAAAAAACAAAAAATTTTTGAACTCCATTTTTAATTTAAAGAATTTAAATAATATTCAGATTAAAAGGCTCTATATAATATATTTACCGCAAATTAAAAATAGGTTAGGCAGGAATCGGATTAAGATTGACTTATTTTATCTAACTTTAATAAGGGCTAACTTTTGTAAGGAAGGGTTTTGACTCATTCATGGAAAATATTTTATATTTCTTTTAACCCCTCCCTTCCATAAAAAAGTGCTCAAAAAGCAATTTTTCAGTTACAATTCATCTTATTTTTAAAAATAATTATTTAAAGAAATTACAAATTTTAAAAAATTGTTTTATGGTTCCCCTTATTTTCTGAAGGTTTATTAAAAATGCCTTAGAAAAATAAAAAAAAATAACTCTTTTACAAAAATTCTTTTGAGGGGTTCGGTTGTTTTCCCATTTGGGGCTTCTGGGCAATTTAGCCTCCAAATTCTTTAGAATTTTAGGAAAAAAAAAAAAAAAAACCCATTTTTATAAAAAAAAAATTCAAAATTTCATTGGAAAAAAAAACCCATATAAATCAGAGCAAAAAAAAAATTTTAATTATGGGTCTACAAGGGCAAACCTAATAAAAAACCCAATGGGACATTCATGAAGGCCTATTTTTTTCCAAACCAACTGGCGGCTTTTTTTCAAAAAATGGACTTATAATCAGTATTTTTTTTTTTCTTCGTGTTTAAAATTTAGCTTAATTTTTATGTTAATTTAATATATTTTATTATAAAATTAAAAAATAAAAATAAAACTATTTTTTTACAGTTATTTTTTTCCGTTGTAAAAAAATTTTTGACATTTTATCGGAGATTTTAACCTTTGGGGATGTTTTCGTCTTTGTACGTGGACAAGTAATTTCATTATGATGGTGTGGGAATAAAAAAAAACTTCGGGACTCCACCACAGGACAAAATTTTCCCCCTCGCCAGAAATGCCGCGTTTGCATGATGGTTTCACGTGGGCATAAAAAGGGGCACACATTGGTTTTCTTTGATTTGTTCGGAGGGGGCAAGCAAAAGTCATTTTCCAATGGCTAAAAAAAAACATTACTAAGGCCTATTTGGGGAAAAAAAAGCTTCCAACCGTTACCGGGACTAGGTTTATTGCGTTCTTCTTTTTCAAAAATTCGAACCGTTACCCAAGTAATTTAAAACAAGCTGGGGAACGTTTTCCCGGTGATTGTTACTCGCTTCTTACAAAAATTTTCTCTCTTCCTCTCTTCAAAAATTCCCCAAAATTCGCCCCCCCCGTCCACCCACACCCAGGGGGGGGGACTTACACAGCGCACTGGGCCAATTTTTTAATGGGCGGTTTTTCTTATTTCGACAATTCATATTATGGAAACCCCACAAAAAAATTCACCCATCCACCAAACTTCCACCAGGAATCGCGGGGGAATACCAACCCGACTCACAAAAAACTCCTTCTTTTTCAAAGCAAATGGGCTCAAAAGAGGAAAGGGAAAAAAAAATAAATCCCTGGGCAGGAAATCCTTTCACAAAAAGAGGGTTCCAAAAATAGAGGATTTGCTGGTCCGTTAAAAAAGGGGGGAAAGAGATTTCCACCCCAACCTCAAAATTCTTTCTTCTTCCTTTCATTCCACCCAATCCATCATTTTCCTCTTATAACCCAATCCTTCAAAAGACGGCTTTGCTGCTGTTTTTCCCCCTTTGCCAAACAGGGTCTTGGATTCCTTCCTTTTGACTTCTTCTTGAGCTCTTTAGGGTGGATTTCATTTGGGGCTTATTTTCGGTATTTAAGGGTGACCGGGGGGGGGACAACGGGAAGGGACACTTGGAGAAAAGCTGTTGGAAGGGAGGGTGGAGGGGGGATAGGAAGGGACCCGGTAACCTGTTGGGGAAAGTTTGTGTTTTGAAGGGGGGAAATTTGAAAAAGAGTGTGAAAAGGTTTAGAGTTTGATTTCTTGGAAGGGGTAAATGTGGAATGCGTTAGGGGCGGAAAAAAAGTTCTGCCCCGCGGGTCCGGAGGGCTTAAAAAGGTTTATTAGGAAAAAAAGTGGTCAGGCTAGAGAAATTTTTTTGGTCACTCTTGGGTTTTTTCTTCCATACACGTGGTCCATTGCCCTTTGTTCTGGGGGTTTATGAGGGTTAATTTTTCTTTGTTTTTTTAGGGGGAAGGAAAAAAAATTTTGGGGTTTTTTTAAAAATTTAAATGGGGTTTGGGTTTGGGGTTTAAAGTTTGATTGTTTTTTGGGGGTTTGTTTTAGGGCCCGATTTTAGGGGGAAAAAATTTTTTGGGGGAAAAAATTTGGGGGTCAAATTGGGGGGAAATTAAATTTGGGGGGAAAAAAGGGAAAAAAAATATTTCTGTTTGTTTTAAAAAATTTTGGGGTTTTTAAATTTTAATTTGAGGAAAAAAAAGAGGTTTTCCCATTTTTTTACCTTTTTTAAAGGGAAGGGCCCGGTTTTTTTTGGGAAATTTGGGGGGCTGGTAAAATTAAACGGGCTGGGGGGAAATTTTCTTTCTTAAAAGAGGGGGGGGGGGGGGGGCGTTTTAAAAATTCAAAAATTTTTCCAAACAAAGTTTATGTTACCAGGCCTTTTATTTTTTGTTTTTGTCTAAAAAAATAGCAATTGGGAGGTGGGTTTTTTGTTTAAAAAAAAAAAAAGGGAAAAAAAAAGGAAAGGGGGGCACTGACTTAATCCATTAAATTTTAAAAATTTTTCGAAAAAATTTAAAAAGCCAAAATTTAAATTATTCGTTTTTAAAAACCAAAAAGGGGAAAATTTAAGTTGATTCGGGAAAATTTTGGGTTTGGGAAATTTTTAAGGGGGGGAAAATTAAAGGGGGCTTCCGGGGGTTTTTAAATTTTATATTTTTCATTACCAAAAAAAAAGATGTATCAAAAACGTTTTTTATTTTTTTCATAAATTTTTTTGTTACCCCAGCCCCCTTGGTTAAAAAAAAACCATTTGGGGGGGTTTTTTTCCCTTTTTTTTCTTTGGATGGAAAAAAAAAGGGGAAAAAAAAAAAACCCTTTCTTGGGGCATAAATTTTTTTAAAAAATTGGGGGCCCCTACTTGCCTTAAATACCCGTTTTTCCTTTTTTGGTTTTCTGGAAAGCAGAAAGCATGTCAAATTTTTCAATTTGGGAGAGAAGGGGACCCTTTGAGGAGTTAAAAAAATTTAAAATCCTTGTTTGATTTTTTTCCAAATTTAAAATTTTTAAAAAAAAAGGGGTGTTTTTTTTTTGATACACCCCACGGACACAAAAAAAAAAAATATTTTAAACTCCGGGTTTAAAAAAGGGGGAAAAAAGGAAAAGAGGGGGGGGCCCTTTAGGTTCAAAAAAAATTTTTTTTCCCCCCCACCTTTTGGGTTTTTAAAAATATTAAAATTTTTAACCCTTTCCCCCGGGCCCAAATTTCCTTCATGAATTCAATTTGGGGGGTACTGGATTGTTGGGGAAAAAAAAAGGGGGGGCCCACTGCTTTTGCCCGAAAAAATCTTTTTGATGCGTTTTGTCCAAAATTTTTTGGGGGTCCTTTACTTGTTGATATTTTTCAAATTTTGAAGCTAGTTTTATTTAGTTTTAATTTTTTCCCGTCAAATCAAAAAAAAACCCGGTTTGTAGCTTTCGCTGCTAACTTCAGTAAATTCCCCCCAGCATAAACTACTATTACGAAAAACATTTTGGGTGGGGCTTATCGTGGTTGGATGGTTTTTTGTTTTGCTTTTAAAGGAAAAAGGTTTTTTTAAAAAAACCCTTTCGGGTTTTACTTTTTTCCCGTTTTAATTTTTCTTGGGTTTTTTGTTTTGGGGTCAAAAACCAAGGGGTCGGGCTTCCCGGGGTGGGTTTTTATTTCAATGGGCCCAAACCTAAAACCCCAAAAAACCAAAAAAAAAAGGGAAAAATTTAAAAAGGGTTTTATAGGAAAAAAAAAGGGGGAAAAATTTTTTTACGGGGTTGTCCCCCTTTTTTTCCTTAAA
>JBBMOL010002325.1:0-25726 GCA_037954665.1 Laguncularia racemosa | reverse complement strand
AAATAATAATAAAACTTTAGGTTTTAAAATAGGATAGATATAGTTTAGGATAAAAGTTTTAACAAAAATTCACAAAAATTATAAAATCAATAAAAATCATAAAAAAAAACTATAAAAATCATGAAAAACTTAGAAAAATTATAAAAAAATTTGTAGAAGAATAATAAAAATCATAAAAATGATAAAAAAAAATCATAAAATTAAAAAAAAAAAGAAAAAAGAAAAAATCATAAAAATAATAAAAATTCAAAAATTACGTAAGAATAAAAAAAAAATAAGTTTTAGCCCTTAGAAAAAATCATTTTCTTCAAATAAATCAAAAATTGATGTTTTCCCTCAAAAGTTATCATTTTCCAAAAGTCAAATTAAAGCTTAGGATTAGATTTTTTAGAAAAAATCCCAAAAATGATAAAAACATAAATCGAAAGAGATTTCAAAATTAAAATTCAAAAACACATTTAAGGTTTTCAAAAAAAGCAAACTATGGCTTGTTTGATCCTGACTAGCAGGTACGTAGGCACCCATTTGGGTCAACCTATAAAATGAAATAAAAAATCATTTTCTTAGAATAATAAAAAACATAATAAAAAATAACAGAAACAAAATAAAAGACATTTCTAGATGAGAACAATTTTAAGAGACTAGGTGGTAACCGTAAGGTTTTAATAGGTTAGCCTCCGGATTTAGAAACTCTGATTTTCCCTTTTCCTCTTTTCACAAAAACGAGAAGAGAAAATCACGACGACTAGTAGTCCAAATTAAGACTAATCCGCTCCTTTAGTCTTAATTCAATATTTCCCAACAACAGTTGGGTGGCAACTCCAAAAATCAAACGAAATTCCTAATTCAAGTCGAGGATCTACATTAGATGAGCATAGAGTCTAGTCTAGATCGGATTAGGAATGGGAATTCAAAAAAATAGACTCGATAGTGATATATATTAAATTTTTCATAATTTCTTCAGATTTTCACATTTTTTTAAAATAAAAATTTATTATTATTTGTAAATTACTATTTGAAATTTTTAAATTTAGTAACATTTTTTAATAATTTTTTTCTATTTTTATATCTATACTTTAACATTTTTTTTCTATTTTTTTTATAATTCCTTTCATAAAATTTCTTTATGATTTTCTTTACATAATTTTTTCATAAAATTATTTTCAATAATAAATTTTCTCAAATTATTTTTTTTCTTTTTTAAAAACAAATTTAAAAGTTTACATAACAATAACAAAAAGAAATAATTTATTAGATAATTTTCATAAATTTAAAATTTTTAAATATTGATTTACAATTTATTAAAAAAAATTGGCAATTTGTACTGAAGGTGTGTACTCAGAATATGCCTCCAATACATTATACTGGAGGAGCATTCATAAAATGTGCCTCCAGTACAATATAATGTACTAGAGGTATATTCGAATATGCGCCTTCGGTATAAATTACACTGGAGGTGAGTTCTCGAAACGTGTCTTCAATTGAATTAACTTTGCCTCAACTGAAAACTCATTCCAAATTCGTGTATTTGCTACCTTGATCTGTAATATCTTCTCTGGATACCTTATTTCGTAATTGTTTAAAAAAAAAAACATTATTTGGGTTGATTCCTCTATAAATAGATATATATTTCAAACTGAAGCTAAATCTCTATAATTATTGTGGCTTATGATCCTTTTAAAGAGGATTGTGGAGTTTCATTGATAGCTTGTGAGTTATGTGCATATTTTAAAAGTTATGAGGATTGAAATCACATTTTGGAATTTTATGGTATTCATCCATAGCTAACTAATAGTTTTGTTGGTCCAACTTTCCCGTATTTTATTTCATTAAATAATACAATGGAATAGGTATATTTTGTCCTCAATAGCAAACAAGGGATGTATACTATAAGCAATGTTAAATAATAATAAACGTAAAATGATGTGTCATAGAGGATGATTTTAACGCACATTTTCATTGGTCTGATGCATTAAGTGCCACAAGTATGGCTGTGTCTTAAGGTTTAATTATAATCGATAAGACATATGTTTGATAGGAAGTGTAACCGGAGGACGTACATTTGTTGTAAAGTAAGAGTAGAGGTCACACAATGTGCGGTATGAATAGAAAAATCATTAATACTCTATTATAAAACCGTTACATTTGGCTGATGCGTGTCACATTAAGTAACACTATGCATGCCCATGTGCAAAAATATATAGGTTGTTAATCAAAAGAAAAAAAAAAAAAGGAAAATAGAAGAGATGATCTTAATCCATTGAAAGCATCATCTTTGAGGAATCGGAATCTGTTGCAGGTGCCATATGCTTTAAATTTTCGCGAACCCCAAGTACTAAACAAACATTTGTGGTTGAATCAAGAACACTTGAGAAATATGACCGAACTATATGCAGTTTAAATCATATAGAAACAACAAAAGGCTCAAAAACACTAATATTACGTCACCAATATGTCGCATGTCCAAGTAAAACGTTGAGGAATTAATGCGTAGAAGAATCGAACACTAGGAATAATCGAACGTGACGGAAAGTAAAACCGAGCATAAAGAAGAAAGATTGATCGGAGTAATTGCAGTTGCCACCTTAAACTCACCGTCTTGATGGTCAAATCGGTGGCTGAGGCTGAATTTAGGGTTTTGTTTTCCATAACAGTTTCTCCCCATAGTCAACTTATACGCTGGTTCCTATTGCGCTTTTTTCTTTTTTATTGAATTTGTACAAGACCTAAGTTTGGAAGAGTAATTAGACAAAGAAATAGATAAAGGATAAGATCGAGGTTATTATGTTCTTGATAGTTTTTTGTTTTGTATTGTCTTAATGCGTAAGTTAGTTACTATTATGTGCATTAGAGTTTGTGCTTCTTGTAACTATATAATAATACACACAACACACATACGTTGCTTTGAGTATTAGGTGGGGAAAATGGAGAGCTAAAAATTCCATTGACTTAATTAGAGGAAATTAGTATGTTGTGGTTGTCAAAGAGCTAGATTATACCCTTGCAAGGATCTGTTTAGTTTTGTCTATGGTTTTTTCGCTCATTTCTTTCTAGGTTTTCTATATAAATTTCATGCGTAATATTCTCTTCTTTACTTGCTGATTTCCCCTGTTTATTGTGTGTTCTATCATCTATGACTTAAAATCTAGATATGATCCTAACATAAGCTAATGTCATCAAACAAGTAGTTAATATCCTTTGTATGTACTATATGTTATATTGCTTGTGCTCAGTTTAACTTCTTACAATGTATATCTGCTATTTGAACTTGGAGGCATATATGCATACTCTGATGATTATCCTTTTACATATTGGTGTATGTGTATCACATGACGTAATAGATCGGTATACGTAAGGCCATTATAGATAAAAGTTAATGATATTATTCACTGTATATAAACATTTATTCCCAGTTTATACTACTTAAAAATGTATCTTCTCTATTTGCATTTAAAAACAAATGTTACCGTCCCTGGTACAATTATCCCACAATTTCACCAACCACACATAACTCGAGTTCTCCACGTACAATTTCTCTTCATGTGAGTGTTCCACTTTACAAACAAGCCATCGAAGCGGATTTTGGATTTCTTTTGGACAACTTAGAGGAAAAATAAATTGGAAACGAAAAAAGAAAAACGAAAGATCTCATTAGGTGAAAAATTACATTAATGTTTCGGAGTCACTTTGGCTTGGAAGTGGGCACTAGGCTGTAAAGCAAAATCAATTACACAAGGGCAATGGCAGCATTCGTAAAGTAAGTCTACTATTGAAGCATTAGAAGCATGTATAGTGCTTGGTTTTGCTAATTAGAGCATTGGATCAGATAAAGGGATAGCCCTCTGATTTCGGGTGAGTCAGCTTTAGTGGTATTACTCCCTATAGTGCTTCCTAATTGGTTGTTGTCGTAGAAGTTTCAATAAATTGTTATTTGCTTCTGTAAAATGGATGGCTCTCAAAACATCCTACCGAAAGGTACCTTCTGTAAGAACTTTAGCAAAGTAGAGAGGAGACAGAGAGAGAGTATACAAGTGCTTTAAGGTGGATGATGAAGCTTCAGGGAAAGACCTAAAAGGATAAGAGAAAAGTTACGATTGGATTCATATATTTCAGCATATGAAGCAATGGTTAGAGCTTTTCGCAAAACCCATTATGAAGTAACAACTAGGGCTTGTAAAACAGAAATAAAGCTTGCATTATACCGGAAAACTTTTAAAATTGTACCAACTTTTTTTCAAAAGTAAGTAATTGGATCCAGAAACAAGATGTGGACCCAACGTTGATAATTATTTTAGTATCTTTAATTGATGTTGAAAAATATTAAAATGTGCATAAAATTTGAAAAAAAAAAAAAAAAAAGAGAGAGAGAAAACAAAAGAAGAGAGTGGCTGGCAACGGTCACATAGTTTTTTCTTTTTCTTTTTTCCTAATTTGATCCAGTTTTCCTTTTTTAAATTTTAGCGAATTTTTTTTTTAAATTTCTAAATTTTATACCATTTTTTAACATTTTTAATTAATTACGCTGATTTAATTATCCAAGTCAATAGAAAAATCTACACAATTAAGTAGCCAAAACAGAAATAAAGTGGACTTTTGAAAAAAAAAAAAAAAAAAGAAAGTAGAGATTCCATATAATTTTAAAGTTTCAAGTGTGTCCATCAATTAAAACTTTTTCTTGAAGAATTCTTTTAATTTACCCCAAGGGGAGGGGTTTAAACTTCCGGGAATTTTTTTATGAAAAAATTTTTTCCGGTTTTCCCCTTTTGAAAATTTTTTTGTTTAAATTGGGGTTTTTTTTCAAAAAAACTTCCTTGGGAAATTTTCGAAATTTTCCTCAAAAACCTTTAAAAACCCCTAAAATGGGGGAAAAAACTTTTTTCCCTTTCTACTTGTTTTTTTTGGTTTTTTAGTTTTTTGGTTTTAACCTTTTCCTTTAAAAATTCCCCGAAATTTTGCATGTTTCTTTTTAAGAAATTTCAAAAAATTTTTCGAAAACGCTGTTTAGTTTTTCAAAACGGGTTCTTTGGGGTTTTTCAAAAACCAACTTTACGAAAATTTTTTTTCTTTTAATCTTTCCCCTTCGAGAGGATTTTTGAAAAAACTCTTGTTAAGTTTTTCGTGAACCCGGTTTAAAGGGTTATCAAAAATTTGGGAACCTTTAAAAAATTTCACAATTTTTCCATAAATAATTCTTTTAAAAATTTTCCTTGTAATTCATAATTTACGTTTAAAAAAAGAAAATTTTTCCCTTAATTTTTCTTTGAAAAATTTTTAATTTTGGCCAAAAATTAGGGGATTCATTGGAAAAAAAAAAGGGAAAAATTTCTTTGACTGCTTTTTTTTTTAAATTTCATAATTTTATTCTTGATGTTATTTTTTTAAAAAAAATTTGGGAAATTCCTTAATATTTTGTTTTTTGGGGCTTCAAAAAAATCCCCTTTGAACCCCCAAACAGGGGGGGGTTCCCCTTTTTGTTTTTCATTTTTTTAAGGGACCACGCTTAAGGGTTGGAAATTTTCAAAAAACCCCCAATTTCTTTTTAAAAATTTAAAACTCTAAAACAACAAAAAAAAATTTAGGTTTATATAAAAAAAAAAAAAAAATTTGATTTTAATTTTTAAAAAATTGGAAAAGGGATTTAAATTTGGGGGCCACAAAAAAATTTTCATTTTTGGGGTTTATATCCGGGTTTGTGTCAAAAACCTCTTGGGGGATTTCGTTTATAAATTTTAGTTTTTTAAAAAAAAAGGTTTTTAAAGGGAAAGGTGGGAAAGGGTCCGTCCCCCAGGGAAACCCAAATTTAAAATATTAAAAAATTTAAAATCCTTTTTCCTCTATTTTCTTTTTTTTTTGATTTTTTTATTCCCTTTTGCCCCTACTGTTTTTTTGGGTCTCTCAAGGTTTAAATGACCCTTTTCTTTTCCCGGGGCACTATAAAAACCCACAAAAATGGTCTCTTTTTTCTTTTTTTTCCTCCCCCTTTTTCCTTTTTTTCTCTTTTTTTTTTTTTTTTTTTCCTTTGGGGTTTTTAAAAATTTAAACTTTTTTTTTTGGAAAAATTTTTTTCCCTTTCCCCCCCTTTATTTTCGTTATTTAAAAAAAAAACCCCCTAGGTCATTATAAAAAAAAAATTTTGAAATTTGGGGGAAAAATTTTTTAGAAAAAAAAATAGAAGAAAATTTTTAAAAAATCTATCATTTCTCCTATTTTAATTTTCATAAAAATTTTGGGACTCAGTTTTTTAAATCTTTTTGGGTTTTTTAAAACAAAATTTATAAAATTTTTTTTTATTTTTTTAAAAAAATGTTTTTTAAAAGTATTAGGTTTTTTTTAGTTAAAAATTTTTTTTGTAAGGGAGGGGGTTTTTGGGGGGCTTTAAAAAATCTAAATTGGGAATAATATTTAGTTTGGGAAACAAAAAAAAATGTCTTTGTTTTGAATTAAAATGTATTTAAATTTTTGGGGGAAAGCAATAAATTTCCCAACTTTTCTTCAAGTTGGGGAAAAGGCCCCTTGTTTATTTTAGGCATTTTTTTAATTTATCTATGGAAAGTTTCCCAAAAACCTGCATTTGGGTATTGAAGCCCCCAAAATCATTTTTTCCAATTTTTCAAAAACTTAATTAAAGGGGCTAAAAAAAAAATAGGGTTCTTTTATGTACAAAAAGATTAGTTATATGGAGACACAGGTAATAAACTAAATTATCTTTATAGAATTTTTAATGTCATGTATTTTTATTGATACCATTCTTTTTTATGTATAGATTTTTTAACCATCACTCTTAAGATCCAACAGAAAATATGATGAGTTTAGAAATTATCACTACCAGTAACATCAATTCAAGTCATTATTTAAGTTAACTGAAACTTATGAGTTTTCATATTGTTATATTTGATAAGATTTCACTAATATTGTTGTTTAGATTGTAATTTGATGTCAACTTTCAAGGTCTTATGGCATTAGTATTTGTAGAAATTAATTTTATTATAAATCTTTTCGCTTTTTATATAAGTATTTTATAGACTTATTTATGACTTTTTTAATCGATAAATGGATCCAATCTAGATATAAGATATGCTCATTAAACAAGTTAAGTCACAAGTTTAGATTTTTATATATAATTAATAAATGAGTTATATTATGGGTTGAAAATTTTCAAATATGAATTCATTTAGATACAGATATAAGACACGATATAATAACACAAATTACCCAAACCCCACATAACATCTTCCTATGCTATAGTTAAACCCCTACTTTAAATTTGCATACATGAAGTATGCAGGAAAAATACATAAATAATGTACTTTTTAAAAAATATTATGCAAATAGGAATGAGAGGAAAATATTATGTGAATAGGATACAAAAAATGCATGTAATGCATGCATTTTCAGAATATAAAATATTTGCATTGAAAACACATGTATAGCATGCATTCACAGTATAAAGAATTTTTTTACCAAAAACCTAGATTAGTAAGATAAAGGTCAAATCAATAACAAATTACGCCTTAAGCATACTCAAAATCAGAAGTTCCTAAACTCTAACTTAGAAAAACCTAATCAATTAAGTTCAAAACCACCCCTATTCTTAATCTATTTTAACCAATTCTTTCCATAATTCATTTTTTTTTCCTTAATTACTTAGTAACACTCAAAATATAAGGAAATCCATTCAAAATCCAACCAGTTCTTTCTCCTCTAGAATAGCATCAACTTTGAGTTTAATTTCTACGTGAAATCTTTGAAAAGTTGAACCCTATCACGTCCTATCAAAACTTGTCCTATCAAACTAAAACCCATCATGATTAATCTAAGAAGATGACTTAGATAAGGACCAGAGGTGGTCGACTAAAAAAAGGGAGAATAGGCATATGATCCAAGTCATTCAAGCATCATTACATTTATATTATCCTATCATATCTTATCCCCATCACATCTTATCATATTCTACCCTAATATTATCTTGTTTACCTAAGAAAATGACTTGAAAGGACAAAGCCTAGCTAGTTTATCTTCCATTTGGATGTGTAGGAATTTTGCATGTGCTCTTATCCAATTTACCATCATTTACTCTACCTTACTCTATCTCATCCTAAGATATTATTACTCTAACCTATCCTATGTTATCCTATGCCATTATTAACTCTAAAAGCTACCAATAATTCCTCTAAATAGGCATAGAAAATAGCCTCAAATGTGAACGAACCAACAAAATTAAAACACTATAAAAAGGGGAGGTAGAAACCTAAATTACCTAAGTAAATTTCCATTCCATTCCCCTTCCTTTTCTCACACCACCCATACACTTTTCTGTTTGACTTTCTCACCTAACTTTTCACAAATCAAAAGAAAATCACACCCCTATCTAGCCTCATACTCATCTCCAAACCAATGAAAAGTTTGGGGACCACTTCTACAACAACTAAGGTAAGAAACTTCCATAAAGTTTAGTGAGACTTTTAGTGAATTTCTAGGAGAAATAACTAACTCTAGTTATTTTCTATGTTTTAGGATCTTTATCATAGGTTTCCAAAGGAATTCTTGATCAAGAAGATAATCTCGAACTACTAAAGTCATCTTTGTAGTATAACCTTTAAGTATACTAATAGTGCATGTTTTTTAAAGTGTAAGTTCTATTGAAAATTCCACCCCAAGGAATCCTATTTTTGTAAGATCATTCCATTAATTTTCCTTTAGAATGTCTTTGGGATAATTTGATATATTTTCGAGCCTCAATAATTACAAAAGTTTAAATAAAGGATGTTAAGGCTATTTTCCGAAAACTTAGAACTTATGATTCTTCAAGACCATTTTTGACCCAACGGACCTTATTAGACCTTGTTAGACTTTATTGGACTTTGTTGGACTTATTCTTGAACATTTATTTTCCTTTATATGACATGATTTGAGATAAGACTTTCCCTAACAAAGACATAAGCATGGACCGTGATGATGGACTGAACCCTAAACAAAGGATCTAATACTAAAAACACCCTAAAAAACTTTAATAAGACTTAGAGTTAGGAATGGGATATTAGAATAAATTATTCTAGTAGTAGTTATTCTTCTATGTATTTCTTCAATATTAATTATTTAGGTTTTTTTTAGAAGATTTCCAATCTCTACCCCAAGATTATTATGATCCTTGAAAAATGTTAAGGTGGGTACCAACAGTGATTGCTACTTGATGTGTGCTTGTAATATTAGTTGCACCTAAAGCTGGAAACTAATGAACTCATGTGTGTGCTTAACTTGGTTAATTTTATTGCTTGATGGGAAATAAAGAAAAAGAAGAAAATTTCTCATGTTTATGATTATTTCTTTAACTGAGTGTCTGCAAATTGATTGGTCACCTATCAAATTATATTAAATATATTGCAACCTTGACTTACAATGGATCATGCATAGCATCTCTCATATATTCTTGTTATATTCCATCATAATCATGCAAGTAATGAAAAGATGTCCTAAGAGAGTATTCTATTCTAACAATACAAAAATGAATCAAGGATCATCCTATATCGGTATGAATTTGTTCATTATTCTATCTTGGGCACATACATTTGGAGGTGTGTAGGCATGGAAAATATTATTTTCTTTGGTTTATTCTAAGTCCTTACTCAAAAGATTCTTTCTTCTGACATAACTTATATATATATAGATATATGTATATAGAGAGAGAGAATGTGGTTTCAAGACTTGTGTAGCCAAGGATGTGTGTTAGTGTTTTGAAATTGATAGCCTAGACTCTAATGGAATTTAAAAAAAAAAAAATCCTCAACCCAAGGTCAAAGGAGGGGTAAAATGGTCAAAAATATCCTTAAAACTTCGTGTAGTCTTTCGTTGACTACAAGAGATGATTGGCATATGTTTGTTCATGCATTCATGTATTAAAGTGATAACTTATTTGTTTTTGCATGAAAGGTGGTTTTAAGCTAGGATCTCACTAAGCTGGATGTACTTTACACTCCTATAGTTTTCCATTTTTGCAGGCACCGTATTGGCTTTACCGTAGTAGAACCCAACTAACGATGAGAATCTTCAAGATAGTTATGGGCAAGTGAGTCAGAATGATGACTATTAAAATAGATATTTATAATTTTGAATAGACTTTTTCAAATATGGAGGAATGTAATATTTAATCTCTAGACTTATCTTTCTACTTAGTCGGTTTGTAAGACTTTATGTTTTATCTTAGTACTTATCTTTAATTATCCTATTATTTGTAAACTATTATCTTTACAGAGATTTCTAGAGTAACGATACCTTATATACCAAGTTAAATTTTATGTGTGCTGGAATGCAACTAATCATGGATTTCAGTATAGAACATGATGAGCTATTACAACTAGGGTATCCCTTGGGGCATTACATCCTCAATTCCAAGTAAGTTGTGGTACATAAATGCTAAAGTTAAGAGCACAAACATGGTGGGAGCCAAAGAAAAGAACCTTACCTCAACCTATAACTTGGGAAACTTTTAAACAAAAATTCCTAAGGAATTACTTTCCTAAGAGTTTGCCAACTAAATATTGAGTTGATTTCTTCTATATTAACCAATGAGGGAGAAGTATCAACCAATATGAAAGTGAATTCAACCATCTTCTATCGTTTGCCCCTACATCTTATCAAAAGAGCAATGAATTAAAAATAGAAGTTTCCATAGGTAGATTAAAACTTAAGTTGCAGTGGAAAATAAAAGAGTTTAAAGTTAATACTTTCAATGAATTAATGGAGAAGGGTCATGTGTTAAAGAGCAAGAAAAAGAGAATAAGAAAGGATAAGGAAAAGGAATATTATTATGGGAAAAAGGAATCTAAAATGAATGGTAACAAGTCACAAGGGCAAGGAACCCATGGTTCATCCCACTCTAATACCTACAAGGTTTAGGACAGTGTGGAGCCAAGGAGTGCAATGTTGGAAATGAAATGGAAAGCATTATCCTAAAGAATACTAACAATTAAAAGATGAGTGTTGCTATTATGGCGCTAGTGACCACAAAATCTTGGAATGTCCAAGCAACAATGTGTATAATTTGGAAGGGACATTAGAAATAACTCATATTGATCTAATAGAGGGTAAGTAATCAAATCTTATCTTTTAGTTAGGTAATGGGGAAAATAAAAAATAAATAAATAAAAGAACATATATACATAGATAAAATATTCTAAGAGAATTTGACACTCTTGTTTAGAAAAAGATTTGATAGGTAATACCCTAGTATATACCTTTTTTATATGAGAGCAACACTTTCGTTTCTTTTAGATATGACTAAGAATTAAGTAGAAATGCCTGTTATAGCACTGGGAACTAACTAAAATGTTAAGATCCCCGCTAGAAATTTAATATTCATGAATACAATGATAGAAGCATGTCCTATTCAAACTCAAGGATACGTAATAAAGGTAGAATTGATAATGTTTGGCTCAAACAAGTACACTAATTTTGGGGATGAATTAGATGTAATTGATTGTCCAAAGAAGGAGATGACATTTGATGCCTTTAATGGACACGAGTGCTCTTTATAGAAGAATCCATTCACTGTTTACAAAAGGAAATAAGTACCATAGAATTAATTGCAAGAAATAAGCACCTATTGCAAAAAAGGTGTTTGGTTTTTGAAGTAGAAGAGGTGAAAGATAAAGTTAATATTTGGGAAATTAGAGTAGTTGTGGATGTGTTTTCTAAAGAATTGCTAAGATTGCCTTTGAAGTGAGAAATTAACTTTGTGATAGAATCAGTTCTCAATATTAAACCAATTTCAAAGCACCATATAGGATTTCATTTATTGAATTGAAGGAATTAAAGCAGTAGTTGCAAGAATTGATGGATGAGGGATTTTTTTACCAAATGTATCACCTTTTGGAGCTCCTATATTATTTGTAAAAAAAGAAGGATGGATCTATGAGGTTTTGCATAGATTATAGAGATTTAAACAAGGTTACTATTAAGAATAAGTATATGTTGCCTCAAATTGAAGACTTGTTTAATTAGTTACAAATTTTTAGTAATGCCATCTAAGTTAACAAACGCACTGGTAGCATTTATGGATTTAATAAACCAAATATTTGTACTTTATTATATAAATGTGTAGTAGTGTACATTGATAATATTCTAGTTTATTTAGCAATCCCTAAATGACATGAGGAACATTTAAGCATGTTGCAAATTTTAAGAGAACACAAGTTATATGTTAAGATGCCAATGTGTTTTGTGGTTGAACAAATTTTCTTTCTTAAGACATGTGATCTTAGGGGAAGGTATTTTAGTAGATTTTTAGAAAGTGAAAGCTATAGTAGAATGGAAAAGACTAGAAATTATGACAAAAGTAAAAAAGTTTTCTTAGATTAGTTGGATATTATCAAAATTTTGTTAAGGATTTTTGCAAATAGGTAAACCTCTAACACAATTAACCTAAAAGAATGAGAGGCTTGTGTAGACTAAAGAAAGGGAACAATGTTCTTGGAAGTAAAGAACAACCTTTAGTTTCCACTCTGATATTAGTATTAACCAATAGTAAAGAGCCTTTTGTAGTTGATAGAGCCATTTTATACTCAATCTTTATAGTATGAAGTGTGTTAATTTATTATAGATTTTATAGAAATCATAAGGAAATGGTACTTAATTCTATTATGGTGATAAATCAGGTTAAATGGAGTCAAGGGTGCTAATTCAAGTAAATTAGAGAAGTCATCTACAACTTGGATCAAAGACAAGGATTTACACCGCCGGAGGAAAGTATATGGGCATGTAGTTGAAGTACACGCCGTGTACTTAGTTTTGAAGCCACAGGAAAATACACGGTTGAAGTACACGATCATGTATCTGTCTTGAAGAATCCACGAGAAAATACACGGTTGAAGTACACGACCGTGTATCTGTCTAGAGAAGAAGGCACGGTTGGAGATACGGCCATGGCGAAAACCATGCTATATACTGCACAAGAAGGTGGAAATGTGGACTATCAACAGAGAGAGACATAGTTCGTGATTTGGCCGTGGTGGAAGCCGTGGTAGAAGCCATGGTTGAAGACGTGGTGGAAGCCGTGGTTGAAGACGTGGTGGAAGTTGAAATGGAAGACGTGCCAAGGATGAGAAATTGTGGAACATCAACTAGAGGATGACACGGCTTGAGATCTTGTCGTGGTATAAGCCGTAGCACACACTGATCACGGATGAAGAATTGTAGATTACCCACAGAGGAAGGCACAGCTTGACCCACGACCGTGGTGTTGGGCGTGCCAGGCAGACGATTATTCACTTCTTGAGATTTACATCAAAAAGGAAAGATATTTTCGTATCTTGTTAGCTAAAGATTCTCTGCCATTCCTTTAATAATATAAATAGAACTAACCCTAGAGGGTTAAAAAAATCTTGGATCATCTTGGAGACAGGAAGGAAGGAGGCAGAGCAAAGAAACCGGTGTAAACACCCCATTTTTGCCCTAGGAGTCAATAATTTTCAATAATAGTCAATTTTTCAATTTTTCCTAATTTTTCCCAATTTTTCCTAATTTAACATAAGATAATAAAAATGTTCGAAAAATAAAAATAAATAGGAAAACACTTCAATTTTGAAAAATGATTTCAGAAATGGAAATAATAAATAATAAAAAATTTTACAAATTTTTGGAATTTTCAAAAAATACAAAAAATGGAAAAAATCGCATTGCATATATGCAATTTGCGAAAATAAAAAAAAAAAACAGGAAAATGGGCTAGCTCAGCTGGTCCGGACTGTGGCTAGGTGCGCGCGCAGGGGGCGAGGTCGGGCGTTCGAATCGCGGGAGAAGCAATTTCCGCGTTTTGCGAATTTTGCATTTGCCCAGGACACGTGGCAGCCTCTGATTGGCTGGGAGAAACGCACGCGCCGGGCGCGTGATCATCCCCTACCTCGAGCCCGAGATCGCCGACGAGAAGAAAAATCCGTATTTCGGCCGTTTTGATTCGATTTTTTGCACAAATCCAACAGATCTTCAACAGAAATAAGATAACATTATCTAATTAGAATCAAATCACAACAAGACGAGGGTTTTTACACGAATCAAAGTCGTTCCTTTTAACCGTCGATCCGATCAGCTTCAATCGGAGGAAATCCGAGCTTATCCAGCTCGATTTCAAACGCCTATAAATAGAGGAGGAGGTGAGAAGCCAAATCACAGATCAGAATTGCGAGAGAGAGAGAAAAGAGTGCAAATCGGAGGAAGTCCAAGCCGTGACCGCCGATCGGAGTTCAAACCACCACAAGGAGACGTTCTGGGAGTAAACCGCCACCACCATCAGACTCAACACCCTCGAGAAGCTAGGATTCGACACTTCACCCGCCGCAAACGACCGTCGGAACGCCGTGAAGGAGCCAATACCGCCGCCGTGTCCGACCGATTCGACCCGATTCGACCCGACCCGCGCACCGATCCGGATCCAGGTAAGTCGGATTTTCAGATTTTTTATTATTATTTATTTTATTTATTTGTTTATTCGTTATGTTGAATTATTTATTATTATTTATTATATTGTTAGCCATTTATTTATTTATATTGTCGATAAATAGAAAAATGTAGGAATTGTATTTTTCTAGGATTTAATAATGTAGAAAATAGAAAATAGAAAATAGGAAATAAGAAAAATAAAATAAAAATAATAAAAAATGGAGAAAAATAATAGAAATATTAGAAATAATAATAATAATAAAATTTTAAATTTCAAAATAGGATAGAAAATAAACTTAAGATAAAATTTTCAACAAAAAAATATAAAAATCATGAAAAACTTACAAACTTATAAAAAACATAAAAATCATGAAAAACTTACAAAACTTATAAAAATCACAAAAATCATGAAAAACTTACAAAACTTATAAAAATCACAAAAATCATGAAAATCATAAAAAACATAAAGATCACAAAAATTTTAAAAAAATTCCAAGAATTACAAAAAAATAAGTTTTAACACTTAGAAAAATCATTTTCTTCAAATAAACTCAAAATTGATGTTTTCCCTCAAAATCATTTTCAAAAATCAAATTCAAAGTTTAGGCTTAGAATTTTTTTTAGAAAAATCCCAAAAATTTTAAGAACATAAATCAAAAGAGTTTGCAAAATTAAAATTCATCAACAAATCTAAAGGTTTTCAAAAAAGCGAACTACGGCTTGTTTGATCCTGAGTAGCAGGTACGTAGGCACCCATTCGGGTCAACCCCTAAAATGAATAAAAAATCATTTTCTTGAAATAAATTCAAAAACATAAAAGTAACAAAGACACAATGAAACACATTTCTAAAAATGAACAATTTTAAGAGATTAGGTGGTAACCGCATAGGTTTTAATAGGTTAGCCTCCGGACCTAGAAACTCTGGTTTTCCCTTTTTCTCTTCTCACAAAAACGAGAAGAGGAAATAACGACGACTAGTAGTCCAAATTAAGACTAATCCGCTCCTTTAGTCTTAATTCAATTTTTCCCCAACAACAGTTGGGTGGCGACTCCAAAAATCAAACGAAATTCCTAATTCAAGTCGAGGATCTAGATTAGATGAGCATAGGGTTTAGTTTAGATCGGATTAGGAATGGGAATCCAAAAATTAGACTCGACAACGGGAACAGAGGCTTATCATGTTTTTACTTTTAATTTTCGTTTTGATGATGAACATGTGTAGCTAAGCAGATTTTCTAGCCAAAGGGTCATAGAAGTTTGATTCTCCCCGAATTGTGAGATCTAATTGATTTGTCTTTAATCTATTCTTTGTTTTTGGATATTCATATATCTTCTGAACGTTATAGTCATTATTATCTTTGTTGGTGGTATGAATTAGAGCTCTTCTACTCAATTAGCAAGTTAAAATATTGTCAACTAACACGTCAAATCTGTAATTGTTTGATAGTTCTAGTCTCGGTGACACAATAACATGTTTGATTATAAAATAGATGATCGAATTCATGTTTGGAGATGTATGATTTTGTTTAAATAGGTTATCTTATAATCTACTGGCATGAATTGGTGGTCTCTCTAGTTTTTTTATGCTATTGGTAGATTAAATCCTAAGAGCTTGTTTTAGGGTTGTCTAATCGATAAGAGAAATAATAAAAGAGCTTGTTTTGATTATCGAAGAAGTAAGGAGAGATAGGTTATTAGAGCTTGTTAATAACCATAACCAGTTTATCTAGAAATAAGAATAGAAAACATTTGCATCGATGATCAATTCCCGAATTTAAACTATCTTGATTCCTTTGGCTAGGCTTTTATCAATATTCGATTTTATTATCTTGTTTCAATATTATTTTGATTCACAAACAAAACCCCCCATTTTTCTTTTCCTCTTTATTCTCTTTTAATAGAAATATATTTAACCAATCCATGTGGATACGACCCTACTCACTACTATAAGAAAAATATATCTTTGTCTAGGGTAGGTTTTATTTTTTTTGGATTCGAACCCCCTAAAAATTTTGGCACCGTTGCCGGAATTGGTGTCAAATTTATTTCTATTCTTTATCCGTTTTCTCATACAGGGCACTCACTTAAAATTAAGATTGAAAGAACTTTTAAGGGCGGGGAAAGGAAGCTAGATCACCCCGGATAAAATTAGCTCAATTTGTTGATTCATCATTTTTCTAAAAAAAGAAGCGATAGGCAAAATCCGAAAGAAATTGGGGAAATTTGGCTGCCCCGGGAGTGAATAAAAACCCCTTTTATTCCTATCCCAAACTAGCTATTGAATTCGAGTTGAAATTGGGTTGATACATCTGCTACCCACCTTTCATGGTCTTGAAAATGAAGATCCTCAAAACATTTGAAAGATTTTCTTTTAAGTGTTTCTGTAGAGGCCCAAAAGGGGAATAACCACGATAAATAAAGTTACTCTTTTCCATTTTTTTAATACTAAAGCTAAAGTTTGGGGTTGTTTTTTTTTGCCTCTGGGCTAAACCATTGGACAGATAGGGTGAGACTTTCTTAGAAAAAATTTTCCCCGCGTCAGAGCTGCGGTATAAGAAGAAAAAATTTGTGGTATCAAACAGAGGGCCCCCAAACTTTTTAGGTTTTGGAAGTTCAAGCAACTTTGGGGAAAGCTTTTAAACAACACGGGATATCTGAAAATTCTCATCCAAATTTCTAAAAAGTCTTGTTTCCCAATGGGAGGAAGATGAGGTTTGCTGCAAGCAAAGGCGCCATAGTGAATAAAACCCCTGGCAAAGCGGGGGGAATTGATCCCCATTTGGCTACAAATTTCCAAAAATTTGGGGTTGGGGCATATCTCTTAAAGGGAAGGAAATGAGGTAAGTGTTTCAAACCTTTTAAAACATCAAATTTTAAAAAACCTAACCCCCTTGGCAGCAGAAACCCTTTTGGAAATAAAAAGCAGGTAAAGGGGCTTGTGGAATTTGTGCTGCTCCTAACATCCCACCAACATTTTCCCCCTCATTAAAAGAGGGCAATCATAGTCCCAAATGCGGGAGGTTTCCCTAGCGCCAAAAAGGAAATATGATCCCTACTCGAATATTTTAAAATCCGGATGGAGGGATCATCCAACTTCAATATGGCAATAAACACAAAACTTCCAAAAATTCCCAACCTAAGCCATCAAAAAAAGTCCCCCAAAAGCTCTTTCCACTTCAGGTATGTTTCTTTTGAAGAAATTGTTAAATTCATTTGCGTTAAACAAAACAATTTCAAATGAGAAAAAAGCAAGCATTACAACTTAAATCAGGTAACCCAAACTTGCTTCTTCATAAACGGGTTTGAAAAATAAAGGTAAGTTACCTTCTCAACTATCACAAACCCAAAAGCAAAGCACTAATCAAACCTTGAGAAGTGGAACGAAATTCTGGATAAAATGAAAAGGCACCGAACTAATCTTGAGAAAAAGACTGCAACCCCAAGCAACAAATAAAGATTAAAGGATCCCTTTTGGGGAAACCCCAAAAGTCATGACAACACACCTCCTTTCCCCTCTGATTACGAAAACCAAGAATGAACTGAAAAAAGGGGATTTTGAAAACTTTTCCAAAGTTGAGGTAAATATTCCCTTTTCTATGCAAATTAAACAAATACCTCGTTATGCTAAATTTTTTCAAAAATTTTGGGAAAACAAAAGAAAGTGAAAGGAATGAAAAGATTTGTGTGGGTGAGAATTTTCAGCTTTCTTCAGAAGAAGCTTCCCCTGAATGAAAAGGGCCAGATAGTTTACTATTCCTTGCAAAATAGGTAATCTTGGGAAACGCTAAAGCTACGTGGTTTTGGAGCTTCAATCAATGTTATCCTTTATTGTTTTTCAAAACTTGAAGTTGGTCCTTTAAGGGAAAAAAGGGGTTATTGTTCAACTTGCTGAAGGTCCCAAAGTCTACCTGAGGGGTCCTAAAGATGTTTTAGGGGGAAAGTTAATGGTTTGGTTTTTTTCCCGCAGATTTTTATGTGCTTTACATGGGAAAGAGTTTTCGAATTCCTCAAAGAATTATTAGGGAGACCATTTCTTAAAACACCCAAAAGAAAATTTATGACATGACGGTAACCCCTATGGGGTTTGATGGTGAAGTGATTAAATTTAACATTTATGATGCCCGAAATACCTGGGATATCTCCCCTGTTTTTTTTTGGGATGTTTTACCCTTAACACAGGGGACATTTGTTTAAAACGATAGATTTAAAAAATTTTACTTAATAGGGGTCTTTCTTTAATACATTTAAAAAAACCCTTTAAAGGGGAAACTTGTAATATCCCCTGATTTCAGGACTATTGGGAGTTGGAATCATTAAAATACCGGTATGATGTGTCCCACATTAATTTTTCCCCCTTTTAAAACAATACTTCTTCCCTCTATTGGCAGGGACCAAAGTTGGAATAAAAACCCTTCCCCAACACTAAAGTAATTTTTTAGGAGAAAAAGAGACTCTTTCTGTGTAGTCTCTAACAAACTAAGTATTTTTAAGAAGAAAAAGTTTATTCGGGTGCTCAGAGAGTATAAAAAAAGCCCTTGGTGGTCCCCTAGCCGAACAAAAAACAAGCCCTCCACAGCATGCACAAGATTTTAAGGGGAAAATAATTTTCAAAACCCTTTAAAGGGAAATTCAACGTCGTTTGAACCCCCCTATATGGGGGTGTTTTAAAAAAGAGATCTTGAAAAATTTGATGCAGGTATGACTATCCAATTTCCAATAGAAAGGTAAGTCCATTCAAATTGTTCCAAAAAAAAACGGCTTGATGTGATTGAAAACCTGATGGTGGTTTTTTTCCTACTCGAGTTTTAGAAGGTTAGAGGTTTGTGTTGATTTACGGAATTTAAATGCTCAACAGAAAAGATCACTTCCCCCTTTCCCCCTTTTTTTGACAATGTTTAAGTTTTTGGGTACCTTTTTCCTATTGTTGTCTTTATGGTTATTAGGTTTTTTACAAATTCCGGCCCCGGAAGATCAAGAAGACTATTTTCACTGTCCTTCGGTATTTTGCAATCGAAGGACCCTTTTTGGGGGCTCTGTAGGGGTTCAAATCCAACAAAAAAAAAAACCCTACCAGACAATTTTTTGTTTTGCATATGGGGTTTGGGTAGGGTCGAACCAAGGGTTTGGGTTAAAGATTTTTCTTTTCAAAAGGGAATAAAAAATAAAAGAAAACGGGGGGGGATTTTGTTTATAATCAAAAAAAAGTCGAAGCAGAAAATAGAATCGTTTTTGATAAAAGCCTACCAAAGGGAAATCAAGATGTTTAATTAAAGGGAAAATTGATCATCGTGCAAAGTTTTCTATTCTTTTTCCTAATAAAGGTTAGGGTTTTTAAAAAAGCTCAACAACCTATCTCTCCGTATCCCTCATAACCAAAGAACCTTTTTTGAATTTCTCTACTTTAACAACCCCGACAAGCGCTTTGATTTAATCTCCCAAATTTGCAAAAAAAACTAGAGAGACCCCCAAATTCATGCTAGTGATTATAAAACCCTTTTTTAAAACTAAACAACACACCCCCAAAAACATGAATTCGACATCTATTTAAAACCCAAAAACTGTTATTGTGCACTGAGACTAAACCCAAAAAACTTCCCGGATTGACGTGCTATTTGACAATATATTAACTTGCAAATTGAGTAAAGGGGCCTTTAAACCCAAATCAACAAAGATAATAATGACAAACTCAAAGAAATATAATATCCGAAAAAACGATATTTAAAATAAATAAATTTAAAAACCCTCACAATTCGTGGAAAATTAAAACATATTTGCCCCTTTGGCGAAAAGTACTTACTACTCATGTTCATCAAAAAACGAAAATAAAAAGTAGAGAGATGAACCCCGGTTGCTTGCTCTCCCCAAGAGACCCAAAGATTAAATTTTAAAAGAAAAAAAAAATTTTTTTTCACCCCCTTGGGGTTGGTTCTATTTTTATTGTTAAAGGGGTGGCATGTATCTTTTGCTACAAGTACAAAACTTTCCTTTTCCGATAATTTCGAAATGAATTCCTCGCCTGCCCCCACCAACGGGCCTGGGTAACCGTGCCTCCCCTGTGCATTAAAACTACAATTCTTCTCCTTGCACGTCTAGCTTCCACCACGGCTCCAAGCATGGTTTCTCCCACGGCTGCCACCACGTTTGCCCTAAGCCGTGTCTCTCCTCTGTTGAAAGTCCACATTTCCGCCTTTCGTCAGTGTGTAACACGGTTTGCGCCATAGCCGTGCCTCAAACCGTGCTTCCGATACACGGCCGTGTATTTCAACCGTGTATCTTCCTGTTGATTCAAAACCAAGTACACCGACCGTGTACTTCAATTACACGCCCATGTACTTCCCTCCGGCGGTGTAAATCCTTGTCTTGATCCAAGTTGTAGATGACTTCTCTAATTTACTTGAATTAGCATCCTTGACTCCATTTAACTTGATTTATCACCATAATAGAATTAAGTACCTTTTCCTTATGATTTCTATAAAATCAATAATGAATTAACACAATTTATACTATGAAGATTAAGTATAAAATGGCTCTATCAAATTCCCCCACACTTAAACTCTTGCTTGTCCTCAAGCAATTAATCAAATCAATTGAGAAATCTGTCATAGATTATACAAACTTTCTTTTCATCATTCCCAAGCATCTATTCATTTGTAATTCATGACTTGTAATTTTAATGTCTACTACTTCAACCAAATGGTTTCCTGTGATAAAATTACCATGGACAAAATTTAATAGCTAATCTAAACAAAACAAACTTTAATCCTCATGTTTAGCAAAAGAATTTTTTTTCCCAAAAAGTAAATACTTAATCCACTAAGGAAAAACCCCCAATTAAACTTCATTGGATATTATCAAGCATATAATCCTTGCAGTATAAAGTAAAAACCATATGGTATAAGCTCTTTGCTAGATATTCTCTCTTTATACGTCTTGTTTTATTCAATGAATGTTTACATTCATGTTATTTTGATCTATTCAAGCATCTATTTTGACGGGTTTTTGCCCGCTTCTTTTCATGAACTTTTGCCTTTTTCGCCCTTATCGTTATAGTGAGTTCATTGAGTCGGCAACATCCCGAGCTCATCACTCAAGTGATCGGGTTTTGAGATACCCCTACGGACTCTTCCTCACTCTAACATTCAAGTTTGAATACTCTTAACTCAATTAGTTGAATCATTGGGGTAATGGCTATGCTTGATTCTTTTTCTTTTTTTTTTTCACTAAGTGTTATGATTGCTTTACAAACAACTTCAAAGAGTATACAGTAGCTAATATAACCTAGAAGTAAAACTTGTTTATTTTTCACTTAGGGACTCGACTTACTCTTATACTTCCAATTCTAAAGCTAAATACAAGGTAAATTTGTTTCTTAAAGATTTCACTACTTAATTTTAACCATGTATTCTAATCACAGCAGTGGGTGAGTAAAACATTTGAACAAGTCAATTTCACATTTTGTAGATGCTTATTACAACATTTAGTACAATCTCCAGATGTCATGATAATTTTGAAAAAAAAATTAGCTTAAAATTGCTTAAGGACAAACCATTCAGAGTATAAGTTAGTTCTCTATTCTCTATATTTTATTATCCTCTCCCCCACACTTAGCTTGAACAGTGTCCTCACTGTTCCAAATTCAGCACAATGAAAGAGGAATGAACAACTCAAGGAACATTAGAGGATAAGAGAAAGGAAATACTGGTACTTCCTGGTATTGGAGTTCTCCCCTTAAGCTCTAGAAAGTGTCATCTGATTATGTGTATCCTTGCTGCAGTTGATCCAAAGAGTTCAAAACTACACGAAAATCAAAACAAAACTAAACTAAAACAAAACAAAACTAAAGCAAAACAAAACTAAAAGAATTTTTTTTTTTTTTTTTTGACATGGGTTGCCTCCCATGAAGCGCCTTTCTTTAATGCCTTTGGCTAGATGTTCGGATAAGGATTTTGATTCCAGCTTGGGTGTCTGTGTGATGGGTTAATAACATCCGCAACAAAAACAGTGGAAATATCGTTAGGATGTTTCATGGCATCATAAATGTTAAATTTAATCACTTCACCATCAAATTCCATAGTGAGGGTGCCATCATTTACATCAATTTTCGTTTTAGAAGTCTTAAGGAATGGTCACCCTATAATTATTAGTGATGAAGTATGAGAATCACTATCGTCCATGTCAAGCACATAAAAATTAGCAGGAAAAACCAACCCATTGACTTGAAAATAAAACATCCTCTAAAACCCCTCAGGATAAACATTGGACCTGTCAGCAAGTTGAACAATGACAAACCCCTTTCCTTCAAGGGACCAAACATTTAAACGTTGATAAACAGACAAAGGCATGACATTGATAGAAGCTCCCTAAATCACACATGGCTTTAGCGATTCCAAGATTACCTATTTTGCAAGGAATAGTAAACATACCTAGATCCTTGCATTTAGGAGGAAGCTTCTTCTGAATAATAGCTGAAACTTTTCACTCACACTAATCTTTTCATTGCCTTTCAGCTTCCTTTTGTTAGTGCAAAAAGTCTTTGAGAAATCTAGCTAGCGCGGTATTTGCTTAATTGCATCAAGCAAAGGAATATTTACCTGAACTTTGTGAAAAGTTTCCAGAATCTCTTTTTCTTCCGCCCTTCCCTTCTTGGATTTCGCCAATCTGGAGGGGAAAGGAGGTGGTATCAATTTTGACCTTTGATTGGCTCAACTAGAGACTTGCTAATTTGGTTGTCCTGCTGGCTCGGAGTTGAAATTTCTTGCTTGGTCCTTCCTCAAGATTAGACGGATGTCCTTTCTTATTTGTCCCTGCAATTCTGTTCCACTTCTCAAGGTAATTGCATTAACGCTTTGCTTGGGTTTGTAGTAGTTTGAGAAGGTAAACTTACCTTGAGTTTCTAACCTATTGACAGCAGAAGCAAGTTGCTTACCTGATTCTCCAAGTTTAGAATGCTCTGCTTTGTTTCCTCCTGAAATTGTTTTGTATTAACAGTAAGATGACTTAACAATGTCCTCAAGGACATATGAGGTGGAAGGAGCTTGGGGTACTTGGTGTGATGGGTTAGGCTGGAATTGTTGGAAATGTTTGGGGTTTTTGCCATTCGGAAGTTAGGATGATCCCTCCATCTGGGATTGTAAGTATTTAAATAGGGATCTTTACTTCCTCTGCGGTTGTCCTGGAAATCCGCCTACAGCATTGGCGTGTTCATGGTTGTCATCTTGCAATGTGGGGCACATGTCGGTGGGGTAAATTAGGAGCAGCACAAATTCCACAAGCCTTCACCTGCTGTGTTTTTCCAAGAGCTAGCTGCTGCACAAGGGAAGTTAGGTTAGAAATTTGAATGTTCAAGGTTAGAACACTTACCTCATTTACCTTCCTTGAATATGTATCATGCCTATACCCAAATTGTTGCGAATTGGCAGCCATAATGGAGATCAATTCCCTAGCTTGACCAGGGGTTTTGTTTACTATGGCGCCTCCACTTGCAGCATCCATCATCTTCCTCTCCATCGGAAGTAGGCCTTCATAGAAGTATTGGATGAGAAGTTGTTTAGATATCCATGTTGTGGGCAACTTGCACACAGTTGCTTGAACCTCTCCCAATACTCATGAAGAGTCTCGGTATCCCTCTGTTTGATACCACAAATTTCTCTTCTTATACCAGCGGCTCTGGAAGCGGGGAAGAATTTATCCAAGAAGAGTCTCACCATATCAGTCCATGTGGTGATAGAACCTGGAGGCAAATAAAACAACCAATCTTTAGCTTTAGTACTTAAAGAAAACGGAAAAAGCACGGAGCTTGATTTGATCGTCGGTTATTCCTTGCGGCCTCATACTAGAACACACTATATGAAACTCTTTCAAATGCTTATGAGGATCTTCATTCTCAAGACCATGAAAGGTGGGTAGCAGATGTATCAACCCAGATTTTAACTCGAATTCCACGGCTAGTTCGGGGTAGTGAATACAAAGTGGTTGTTCATTCACATCCGGCACAGCCAACTCTCCAATGTTTCTCTCGGGATTTGCCATATCGTCTTCTTTTTCTGAATCAAGGGATGAATCAGACAAATCTGATGCTAAGTTCAGTCTAGTGGATGATCTAGCTTCTTGTCGCAGCCTCTTTAGAGTCTTTCAATCTCCGGATTATAAGTTAGTTCACCTGTCTGAGAAGAACGAGTCATACAAGAATAGAAATAAATTTGACACCAATCCCCGGCAGCGGCGCTTAAAATTTGATGGGTGTCGAATCCAACAAAAATAAAACCTACTCCTAGACAATTATATATGATTTGCATATAGTGGTGAGTAGGGCCGAATCTACAGGGATTGGTTAAAGATATTTTCTATTCAAAGGGCATAAAGATGAAAAGAAAATGAGGGGGGATTTTTGTTTATGAATCAAAATAAAGTCGAAGCAAGATAATAGAATCGTATATTGATAAAAAGCCTAGCCAAAGGAATCAAGATAGTTTAATTCAAGGAATTGATCATCGATGCAAATGTTTTTCTATCTTTATTCCTAGATAAAACTAGTTATGGTTATTAACAAGCTCTAACAACCTATCTCTCCGTACTTCCTCGATAACCAAGAGAAACTCTTTGATTATTTCTCTTATCGATTAGACAACCCCAGACAAGCGCTTAGGATTTAATCTACCAATAGCATTAAAAACTAGAGAGACCACCAATTCATGCCAGAAGATTATAAGATAACCTATTTAAACATGATCAACACCACCCATAACATGAATTCGATCATCTATTTTATAACCAAAACATGTTATTGTGTCACTGAGACTAGAACAATCAAACAATTACGGATTTGACGTGCTAGTTGACAATATATTAACTTGCTAATTGAGTAGAAGAGCTCTATTCATACCAATCAACAAAGATAATAATGACAAAACGATCAGAAGATATATGAATATCCGAAAACAACGAATAGATTAAATACAAGTCAATTAGACCTCACAATTCGTGGGAGAATTAAACATCTATGCCCTTTTGCTAGAAAAGTAGCTTAGCTACTCATGTTCATCAATAAAACGAAAAAATAAAAAGTAGAGGAACGTGATGAACCCGTTCTCTTACCTCAAGATGTCCAAAGTTCCAGATAAAAGAAAAAAAAGTTTTTTTTTTTTCCCCTAGGGTTGGTTCTTTTTTTTGTTAGAGGGATGGCATGTGATTTTTGCTAGAAGATACGAAAATATCTTTCCTTTCCAAGTAGATTTGAAAGTGAATCTTCGTTCCCCGGACCCCTCCCCGGCCGTGGGGCAAACCCTGCCTTCCTCT